>JACCPG010002830.1:0-16332 GCA_016069955.1 Drepana arcuata | reverse complement strand
CATTTGAATCCCGAAAGATTCAAAGCTCTAATATTATAGAGGCAAAAATATGTATGTTGCTCTTTCCACGCGGGCGAAGCCGCGGGCATAAGCTAGTAAATAAATATTAATAAATAACATATCCCGCTTATAACTAGTGCCATCCACGAAAACACGCCCCACTATTCTTCCCTATAGTTTATAGTGTAAGTGTGCAACCTTCCACTAATGTTTGAGTGTTGTCTGTACACACTGATTACCTATGAGTGCACACGCACACTACAATCAATAGACTCGGGTCATAGTCGCCCATCCCGCGTCCCCCTCGACTAGAATTTGGTGGGGCGCGTCTTCGTGGATTCTATCTAGGTGTAGTCACTTACACTAAGCCACTCGGCCACAAAGTCCTGCTTGCCAAAATCCCGGTTAAAGACTATCTTCATCCAACTGGCAACCGTCACGCCAATTTTGCTTAGCCTCGTCTCGTATTCCTCAGTCCCGGTGGAGGTTTCAAGATCACTAATGTGCTTGTCAATTTCCTCGTCTTTCAACGCTGGCGGAGTAGCGGGGCCGGCCATTTTGTTTTGTCTTTTTAAAAACACTTTCCTCAAACTCCCAGAACTATGCTGTTAACACCTTCAATCGTATAATCTCCCCTAGGAGACAGGTACTGCCTAGTGTGGGGGCCAGATACTAATTTGTAAAAAAAATCTAAATTTAACGATAGTCACTAGCCTATTAAGCGTCAATTATTTCTTAAAAATTTAGAACCTGTGGATTTCATTGCCTTGATAATCTGTACGTTCCAACTACCTGGATCAAATAGATCGAACTCTCAAGGACGGGAACATTAAGAGTACTCGAAACCGACGAGCATGCATGAAGAGACTGATGAATGTGGACGAAGCGGAAGAGGTATGTAAGTCTAGAGAGAACTGGCGCTCTATACTCTCTGCCTACCCTGCTAGGGACTTGGCGTGATGATATGTATGTATGTATGTATGATAATCTGTACATACAGGATGCTCCAGAAAATGAGTTGCTCAAATATGAATGAAGGGAAGCAAATAAAAAAAAAATTTGCCGTGGCGGCCGTGAGGTTGGAGTAGTTGCCTGCAACACAGAGTCCTAATGCCGACTCTAGCAATGAGTTTTTCTGAACTTAATTACTGACAGTGATTAACCATTTCAATAGCATCGAGAGAATGGAGGAGGAGGAGGAGAAGAAATTCCAAGACGGTATATAGTCAGTCGTTCTTGAGAAACGATGGACTCGCCATCAGTCCCGATGGTACCTAAATTACGTCTCCGGCGAAACGTGTGTACCTACTGCGACGACCGTCTGGTCTAGTGGTTAGAGCTCCTGACTGCGAAACTTGAGGTCGAGGGTTCGATTCCCGCTGAGGGCAGATATTTGTGTGATGAACACGACTATATGTACCTTAGTCTTGGATGTCCTATGTATTTATGTATATATCTATCTATATAAGTAAATATACCCCGTTGTCTAGTTACCATAACACAAGCTTTGCTTAATTTGGGACTAGGTCAATGTGTGTGGAATTGTTCCAGGTATTTATTATTATCATTATTATTACTACACATCTCTGCATACCACTTGTGGAACCCTGGAAGGGGAAGGGGTAGGCAGGGGTACGTAGTTAGTACCCACACGTCTTTAAGCCAGAGATATCTTAGAAGCCAACGTTTAGGTATCTCCTTATAATCATTAATCCCCCTTTAATAATAATGTTAAATGTTAAAAAAAATCTGTGCAATACAATCTCTGCCTACCCCGTTGGGGACTCGGCGTGATGATATGTATGTATGTATGATATCTACATACATACATACATACATACATATCATCACGCCAAGTCCCTAACGGGGTAGGCAGAGAGTATAGAGCGCCAGTTCTCTCTAGACTTACATACCTCTTTCGCTTCGTCCACATTCATCAGTCTCTTCATGCATGCTCGTCGGTTTCGAGTACTTAACGTTCCCGTCCTTCAGAGTCCGATCTATTTGATCCAGGTAGTTGGAACGTGGCCTTCCTCTGCCTCTTCTTGCACACACTTTTGCTTTGTATATCTGTTTCGTCAATCTTTCTTCACTCATCCTTTCTATGTCCAAACCAACGTAACATGCCTTTCTTCATCTTTACAATCACGCCCTCATTCACGCCAGTTGATTTGCGAATCTCTTCATTGCGGATTCGATCTATCTATGATATCTGTGCAACTATTAAATTTATCTTTTCCGAAAACTTCTAGAAGAAAACTGTCTTATTTTCTGGGACAGCCTGTATATACTAAGCAGTTTAGTTTATCGACGCCGTGACATAATAAGCTTATCATAGAGAAGATAATTCTAGGGAGTAGGTATACAAAATTATCTATGGTACGTTATCTATGGTACGTTATCTATACAAATAAATAAAATTGGAGTGTCTGTTTGTAATATTAAAATAACCGCTTTTTACTAAATGCCAATGAATATTTTTAGATAAATGTACCATATATCTAGAAATATATTTTTCCAATTTATGTCTGTCTGTCTGTTTGTTCCGGCTAACCTCCGAAACGGCTGGAACGATATTGACGGGACTTTCACTGGCAGATAGCTGACGTAAAGAGGAGTAACTCAGGCTACTTTTATTGTATAAACTAAACACTATAACTTTTTTGTTGAATTCCACGCGGACGAAGTCGCGGGCACAGTTAGTTTTCTCATGATATTACTAAGCCGTGCCGTAGAGCCGCGGTGGCTGAGTGGTTCGACTAGTCTGCAGCGCAAGGAATGCAAGTTCCTACCCTATGTAGGTACCAATGAGTTTTTCGAACTCAATACGGAAAACATCGAGAGGAAACTGAGAAGTCTCAAAAGGCAATTCAAAGGCATATTGATAGTCGTGCTTGAGTAACGGCGATGGACTCGCCATCTGTCACGTTGGCACTTAAAATATATCTCTAGCGGAAATTGGTTGTATGGGTACTACCTATAAACCTCTGCCTATCCCCTCGGGGACCTTTATGGGAAGGCGTGAGGATGTATTATTTAATATTTTTAATATATTGTAATACATTTTAATCATTGCCTCACGATGCAATTACATGTCCTATCGACAAATATCTCCTCGTATCACTAAAATTAGATAACGTTATATACGGAACTTCAAGAGTACTCGAAACCGCCGAGCATGTATGAAGAGACTGATTAATGTGGACGAAGCGAAAGAGCTATGTAAGTATAGAGAGAACTGGCGCTCTATACTCTCTGCCTAGGGACTTGGCGTGATGATATGTATGTAGGACAAAACAAAATAATTGTTCGTATGTTTATTCCCTATGCGTTCGAAAACCACAAAACATATTGTGATGAAACTTTGGTAGAATATACCAATTGGTGGCCGGCCACGGCCCTCCATTGCAAATAAAATACTGATAGATCTAGGATCTATTGAAATTTGAAAATTTGAGATTTGAAAAGAGTAACCATGGAGTTTCTTGCCGGTTCTTCTCCATGGAAGCGACCAACCCGAACCGTGCACCTTTTTCGACGTTTTGTAAGTGCCCATCTGTGCCTATCTTACTAATATTATAAATGTGAATGTAAGTTTGTTTGTTACGCTTTCACGTAAAAACTACTTAAGAGATCACTATAAGACTTTGTACACATATTCTTGGAGGTATTAGAAGTAACATAGGATACTTTTTATTGAAAAAAAAAACTTTTTTACGAAAGATAAAAAAGCCGTCCACGCCGACGAAGTCGCGGGCACAGCTAGTGTGAAATAAATATATTTTGATTATACTATTTTGAGTATACTACACTAGTATACTATACACTAGTAGCTAGTCACAAAAGCCATTGTCCAAACACCAACTCGCGAAAATTATAATAAATAATATATCCTCACGCCTTCCCTCAAGGGTCCCCGAAGGGGTAGGCAGAGCAGAGGCAGGCATATTCCAGAGGTGTATAGGTAATACCCAAAATTAATACAAATATTCATATACATATATATATGTATATATGTAGTACTTCTATCGTTAAACTGCGAATCCACTCACTACCTAGCCGAACAAATCTAAGCCTTTAACTAAATACAAATAGAAATCAAAATCTATTCACATATATATATACGTATATATACGTATGTACTTCGGTAAACTGAGAATCCACTCACTACCTAGCCGAACTAATCTAAGTCTTTACTCATAAACAAATAGAACTCAAAATCGCGTGAACAACTGAGGCGCAGATACACGACTTTATCGCGTCCGACCACTCGCTTGCACTGACCTATACTGTCGATGTTTGTACTCGTTTTGAAATGTTAATCAGTGTACAGTTGCGTGCTTGGATAATGGGCACACATACATGTGTTATCACGCCGAGTCTCTCGAGGCAGAGAGAGCAACGCTCCATTCTAGACTTACAGACCTATTTCGCTGCATAGGCAAAACCTGTTTGTTTAATACTTGAATGGTACTGAATGTGGTACCATTCAAGTATTACGTAAGCAGGTTTTTGTACAATAATTTACTCCTGCTTTCTCTTGCCGACAAGGGGACCCCTTCCCCTTGTCGGCGAAAGCAAACCTCTTCCGCCCGCCCATGCCTACGATATCATATTATATAGGTACTAACCTATATATATATAGAGGCCGCCAGAGGTATATTAGGTGCCAACGTGACAGATGGCGAGTCCATCGCCGTTACTCAAGCACGACTATACATACGCCTTTGAATTTCTTCTCAGACGTATGCAGGTTTCCTCTCGATGTTTTCCTTCACCGTAAAGCTCGCGGTGTGACTAATCACTGTACTACACTTAAGTTCAGAAAAACTCATTGGCACAGTCGGGATTCGAACTTGCGACCTTTGCGTCGCAGGCAACTGCTCGAACCACTCAGCCACCACGGCTTAATCGTTACATTATCACGATATCGACACCCCACCCACCATGTCGTCAAAAATAAGCAAAGCAAAGCAACGTTTGGGCCGGCACCAGCGCTATGACTATCACTTTAATTTCGTCTTTACGTAATTAAAGTTGTTGAAAGTAACGTTGAGGTTTTCCCTGGAGAGTACAGCATGGAGTTCTTCAAGAAGGGTGTGAAAAGATTCCTGCAGGGTCGGCATCGCGCGAGTGATACCCCTGGTGTTGCAAGCGTCCATAGGCGGCGGTAACCGCTTACCATCAGGCGGACCGCATGCTTGTTTGCCATCCAAGTGGTATAAAAAAAAAAAAAAAATTAGTCTTTAAAAGGGTCGCCATACCTACTCGTACCATTGAACGGGAACTTTGTGTCACTATCTCCCGGACTAAGCAGAATTTAGCGCGGTCAAATGACGTCATTCGTGACGTAAAAAGAATTAATTCCATATTCAAATTGTCGTTTCATTGCAAAAACAACGAACAAATAAACTCGCGGGCATTCGAATCAGGAAAATAACAAACTCGTAAAGGTCTTGTTTTTAAAACCGGCCAGTATGTATTCTGAGGTCAGAAACCTTCGTACCTTTTTAAAGAGAAAAAAAAAATAGTTTTTGTCTTGTTTAAACTTATTTATGTGTGTGTCTTTGAGTTTGTGTGCTTACACGTACATGCAAAATTGTCATCACGCCGAGTAACTCATGGGTTAGGTAGAGTTCATTGAACTGTATACCTTTATGGTAACCACCGGTTTACGGATTCGATCTGATATCGTTACACAGCACATTTTTGTCACATAAATAATTGAAAATAAATCGAAGGGAGGTAGGGCATGACGGTTTCCCGTTCGAATTTGTATCTGCCCGACTGGGGCAGGACCTCCACCTTATACAAATCCGTAGACAAATAACACTATTTATTGTGTTGTGTTCCTACGCGGTGTATAAGGTCTCCAGTAATGAGCTCTTTGGGGGAGGGGGGAGGATTATTATATTGTGTTGGCAGCAGAGGGATTAGTCCTACGATGCTGTCAACACAGTATAACTCTCCGAACACAGAGTGGCAACGCACAAGTGATACTTCGGTATCGTGAGCGTAAATAGGCTGCGGTAACCGCTACCCATCAGGTGGGCCGTATGCTTGTTGGCATTCTTGTAGTATAAAATAAGAGAATAGAGAAATAAGTTAGGAAATACTTTTGCACTGCACTGTATTCGCGATTTATATCTAGCCACCATAAAGTGGCCTATTGAAAAACTGTTGTGTTAAAATTTACAATCGATTACTTTATGATCCACATGAAGCTGGGCGTCTCACTCTCACGCGCATTCATAAGAAAGAGATAGCATGTGTACTGTCAGCTTCTTTTGACAGTTGGCTTGTTCTATAGTATCTAGCACTAAATTTCATCTAATGCTTACATGCAATATTTAACTTGCATTTTCGTGTCACAATGTTACCATGCTGGTGTACTGTATTGCATCAGACTGATAAGAAGATAAGATAAGATTTGCCAGTGTAATAGATAATATAATACCTGGAAATAATTAAAGTGATAGTCATAGCGCTGGTTCTGGCCCAAACGTTGCTTTGCTTTGCTTATTTTTGACGACATGGTGGGTGGGGTGTCGATATCGTGATAACGGTAACGATTAAGCCGTGGTGGCCGAGTGGTTCGAGCAGTTGCCTGCGACGCAAAGGTCGCAAGTTCGAATCCCGACTGTGCCAATGAGTTTTTCTGAACTTAAGTACAGTGATTAGTCACACCACGAGCTTTACGGTGAAGGAAAACATCGAGAGGAAACCTGCATACGTCTGAGAAGAAATTCAAAGGCGTATGTATGTATAGTCGTGCTTGAGTAACGGCGATGGACCCGCCATTCGTCACGTTGGCACCTAATATACCTCTGGCGGAAAGTGGGTGTGTGGGTATTACCTATACACCTCTGCCTACCCCTTCGGGGACCCTTGTGGGAAGGCGTGAGGATATATTATAAATAATGTGACAATTAGCAAGAGCTAAAGACTTCACATACAATTGGAGCTGGTCTCTTGTCTGCGTCTCTGATGCAACTCCTTCCATTTGCCTCTGTCCAGCGCAATCTCTTTGACCTCCCTATACGCCATGACAGACACCTTTGCTTTAAGAGCTGGGCTCTTGTCGGCGTCTCTGATGCAACTCCTTCCATTTGCCTCTGTCCAGCGCAATCTCTTTGACCTCCCTATACGCCATGACAGACACCTTTGCTTTAAGAGCTGGGCTCTTGTCGGCGTCTCTGATGCAACTCCATCCATTTGCCTCTGTCCAGCGCAATCTCTTTGACCTCCCTATACGCCATGACAGACACCTTTGCTTTAAGAGCTGGCCTCTTGTCGGCGTCTCTGATGCAACTCCTTCTCATACGTCTCAGACGTATACCACAATCAACAAATACCTCAAGGTTGCTTGTTTGAAACTAACCGCATGTAATTGAGGGCTGAATTGGGGACAATTAGAACAGAGGCCGGTCATTAATCATCTCTTGATTAATCCTTTGTGAGTTCTGTTCTACAGGGATAAGAGGTAGGTACAAAGTGCAGTAGCTTTGTCAAAGGAAAATGTTCTTTACTGTTCTAGTATCAAGGTCTATTGTAATATATATCTTCACACCTTCCCCGAGTGGGGTAGATAGGATTGTATCATAGATACGATAATTGACAACATTAATACATTTGTTAACGTGATAAGTGTATCAATTCGATTAACATTAAGAAAAAACTAGTAAAAGGAACCGTGGTAGCCAGAGCAGTTGCCTGCGACACAAAGATCGCCAGTTCGAATCCCGACTGTAACGAGTTTTTCTTAACTTAAGTACAGTGATTAGTCACACCACTAGCTTTACGGTGAAGGAAAACATCGAGAGGAAACCTGCATACGTCTGAGAAAAAATTCAAAGGCGTATGTATAGTCGTGCTTGAGTAACGGCGACGGACTCGCCATCTGCCACGTTGGCACCTAATATACATCTGGCGGAAAGTGGGTGTGTGGGTATTACCTATACACCTCTGCCTACCCCTTCGGGGACCCTTGTGGGAAGGCCTGAGGATATTTATTTTATAAAGAACTAGTTAAATATCAAATAACCGATTACATTATCGAAATTAGCGATTACACGCAGTGACGTCACACTGCCTGAAGGGTGTTGTCTGTCGCGGGACTGAATGCATAGTATAGCATTACAATTAATTATGTAGTTTTTAATTATCCCCATATCACGATTTAACATTTGAAACTCTATCTATCTAACTTATTCTTATTGAACGCAAGTCTATTGTGAACGGTAGATCCGTTGTGCCTAACCGCTAGGTGGAATCCTAAAGCAATCTATGCAAGGGTACTTAAGTTGCGAGCGAGGTCCAGCACAACCATTCCTTGTGTAGTTCTGCAAACCCCACTCACCGCAGGAACACAACACTACCCGAGAGCAGTACCATTTGGCTGCGACCTTCTGTAAGGTGGAGGTACTGCCCCAGTCGGGTGACTACAATTGTGAACGGTAGATCCGTTGTGCCTAACCGCTAGGTGGAATCCTAAAGCAATCTATGCAAGGGTACTTAAGTTGCGAGCGAGGTCCAGCACAACCATTCCTTGTGTAGTTCTGCAAACCCCACTCACCGCAGGAACACAACACTATCCGAGAGCAGTACCATTTGCGTGCGACCTTCTGTAAGGTGGAGGTACTGCCCCAGTCGGGTGACTACAATTGTGAACGGTAGATCCGTTGTGACTAACCGCTAGGTGGAATCCTAAAGCAATCTATGCAAGGGTACTTAAGTTGCGAGCGAGGTCCAGCACAGCCATTCCTTGTGTAGTTCTGCAAACCCCACTCACCGCAGGAACACAACACTACCCGAGAGCAGTGCCATTTGGCTGCGACCTTCTGTAAGGTGGAGGTACTGCCCCAGTCGGGTGACTACAATTGTGAACGGTAGATCCTGTGTTAAAAGATGGAGGGAAGGAAGGTACTGACCTGCTCCTGCGTGAGGATGAGCTGGTCCTCAGGCCGGTGGGGTCGAGGACTGGTTTCTGGTGTGTCCACGGGTGAGAACCACCTGACGGTGGACTCCGCATAGGGCTGCGCTGGCGCCCCCAGCAGTGGCGTGCGCTCCGACGTACTGTGCTGAGCTGAGGAAGGTCAACCTTCAATAATAGAATACTTGTCGCACTCGCCATCTGTCATGTTGGCACCTAATTATATCTCTAGCGGAAAGTGGGCGTGTGGGTACTACCTATACACCTCTGCCTACCCCTTCGGGGACCCTTGAGGGAAGGCGTGAGGATATATATACCAATATTATATTATAATACATATAATTATACTATTATACTAATTATACCAATATTATAAATTTAAAAGTTTGTAAGTTTGGATGTTTGCGGTTCTTCCACGGCCAAACGGCTGAACCGATTTGGCTGAAAGTTGAAATGGTGATAGCTTATACCTAGGAATACATAGGCTTCTTTTTTTTGTTAATCCTGATAAATTCAAAGTTCTTATATTATAATGTATGATGCTCCTCACGGCATAGCGGCTGAAACGATTCTAGCAGGAAAATTAATAGCTACTTTTTCGAACTCCACGCGGGCAAAGCCGCGGGCATAAGCTACCTTTACACCTACGTTATTCATTATAATATTAATAATTAGATATTTAGTGATCTCCAGTGAATAAAGGGTGTTGATACACCTCTGCCTACTCCTTAAATAATAAGATTGCCCACTACCACTACCGATCTAAAGCAAGGATTCAATACGTTAAACCAATTTGGACAGAAGTACTCACCAATCGAGTCCAGGATATGCTTGGCCTGCAGCTCCTGGGGGAGGACCCTGAAGTCCAGGAACCAGGCCTCCCCCCACGCCAGGGTGAAGGACGTCAGTATCAGGAACACTTCATACACTGGCTGGGATGCATTCGGCCACTAGGAGGGAGAATTAAATATGAGACCGATGGGGCCTGTCATGACAGACTTCAGCGTGACACTTTAATGGACTTTTCCATAATGACAAACTTTAAAGAGGTCTGTCATGATATTCGCACCAGACTTTAACGGGGAATTCAGCGGATACTCTCAGGTGACACTGCTAAGACTTTAGTGGGGTACTGTCATGACAGACTTTAATGGAAAATGATCATGACAGACTACAATAGGGCTGTGACATTCACTTCACTGGGATATTCTCATGAGACTTAAATGGGGATTTGATAAAATATAAATAAATACCTGGGACAATTCAATACAAATTGACCCAGTCCCACATTAAGCAAAGCTTGTGTTATGGTAACTAGACAACGATATATTTACATAAATAGATAGATATATACATAAATACATAGGACATCCAAGACTAAGGTACAAATACTCGTGTTCATCACACAAATATCTGCCCTCAGCGGGATTCGAACCCGCGACCTCAAATTTCGCAGCAGAGCTCTAACCACTAGATCAGGCGGCCGTCATTTTAGTGGGGGACTGTCATGACATTTAAGAGAGGCAGGACATAACGGGGGTTTCCGTTCGAATTTGGAGCAGATTACACTTAAGATACCAAATTTGGTCCTGCCCCAGTCGGGCAGCTCCAAATTCGAACGGGAAACCCTGTTATGCCCTACCTTTCTTATATTTAGATGAGAGGCTTACGTATTGCCGATTATTAATACGCTTTTATTAGCTTGAGACGTGTGTATGTTAGTATGTTTGTATGTTAGTATGTAACGGAATCTTTGAACATGATTTTAACCTCCTTCAAAACGTCGGATTAACTCGAAATTTGGCATACTTATTAAGGACCGATGACAATTCAATATTTTAAACATTTTTCTATTTTTTAGTTGGATTTTCTATAAAAAGTGTATTTTTTAGTTTTTTTAAACTATTATTTATCTACACAAATATTATAAATAGGAAAACTTTGTTTGTTTGTTTGGTTGTAATGAATAGGCTCAAAAACTACTGGACCGATTTGAAAAATTCTTTCACTGTTGGGAAGCTACACTATCTCCGGTGAACATAGGCTATATTAAATTGGACCCGATAGGTGGCGCTGCGATCGTGCTACGGGCAATTTAACTTTTTCACCCGAGCGAAGCTGGGCGGGACAGCTAGTATACTATAATTAATTGCGCATATTTCAGCCAGCCATATCTCGCGAAGAACCGACAACCGCTGGGGTAAGCGTGTTCTTCAGTGGAGACCTCGACTAGGCAAACGTAGTGTAGGACGCCCTCCGACCAGGTGGGATGACGATTTGCGAAGGACTGCTGGCAGATGCTGGATGCGGCAAGCTGGAGACAGGGCGCTATGGCGCTCATTAGGGGAGGCCTATGTCCAGCAGTGGATTAGAGTGGGCTGATGATGATGATGATGATGATGATTTCAGCCACTCAACTGTCACACCTTTTCTTTCTCTTTCTCTTATCTCTCTCTACACTTGCGGGGTAGAAATCGCTTTTGCGATAGGGCCGCCTATTGTGCCTACTACATGTTTTTTTTTTGCTTTTTTAGTCATTACTATTTGTTTTGTTGGTGTGTGTGTGTGTAGAATATTATTATTATTATTACTTACGTCGAACACAAACACTTTGCCTATGAGGAAGGCGCACGTACCGCCGGTTGATAACTGGAACAAACAATACATTGAAGGCTACAAAGCAATATTAGAAGGTAACAGGACTTAATCTATAAAATTTAATTCAATACTTTTTATAAGGTAAGGTAAGGTATTCGAAAGAGACGAACAAGTGACCGAGTGTGCTATATCGGTAAATGGGCAAATTCTAGAGCAAGTGAATGAATTTGTATATCTTGGAAGCATGTTCACACGAGATGGAAAGTATGAAAAAGATATTGAAAGAAGGATAACTGCCGGAAATAAGGTGAATGGGGCCATGTCGGCGTTGATGGGCAGTAAAAGTCTGAGCAAGAATGCTCGAGTTGCTGTCCACAACGCGATATTGGTACCCACCTTATTGTATGGCAGCGAATCCTGGGTATGTCAGAGGAAGTATGAAAATAGCTTGAATGCAGTCGAGATGCGATCTCTTCGAAAAATGTGCGGCGTAACGATATTAGATCGAATCCGCAATGAAGAGATTCGCAAATCAACTGGCGTGAATGAGGGCGTGATTGTAAAGATGAAGAAAGGTATGTTACGTTGGTTTGGACACATAGAAAGGATGAGTGAAGAAAGATTGACGAAACAGATATACAAAGCAAAAGTGTGTGCAAGAAGAGGTAGAGGAAGGCCACGTTCCAACTACCTGGATCAAATAGATCGGACTCTGAAGGACGGGAACGTTAAGAGTACTCGAAACCGACGAGCATGTATGAAGAGAATGATGAATGTGGACGAAGCGAAAGAGATAGGTATGTAAGTCTAGAGAGAACTGGCGCTCTATACTCTCTGCCTACCCCGTTAGGGACTTGGCGTGATGATATTGGTCCAAGAGCCCGTGAGTGCCAGACCTTCGGATTTTCATAAAAGCTGAAAATGTTTCTATGTGTGTCCCTAATACAGGTAAGAATGATCCCCACCCATGAAGCTGGGGCAGCGGTGGCTTTGGCAGGTAACAGGTAACAAAGGTGTATAAAATTCCATCTCAAATTTATCATAAAATAAAACTGAATATTTTTATATTTGATTCACAATAATATCAAAACTCGCGTTGCTCATTGCCAGACAGTTAGTATGGTTGCAACCCTCTGCCGGACACCCTTAAACTATTATACTTTATAATTATACTTACGTTATATTATAAAATCTCAATTTCATATATAATTTTTTGGAGGCCTATTAATCTATGTTTACATAATTGCCGGACAGTTTCGACGGTTCTATCATCTTGCTAGACGCATTCAAAGTGAGCAGTACTTCGGGGAGCAAGGAACGTATACAGTAACTAGTGCGAGTGAGACAGAGCGCTTGGTCTATTGCGGCCCTTCACCAATTATGTATTATATATAAACCTCAGAACAATAACTAAAGAAATATAAACTGAGGTAGATACGTCATACCGCGCTCGTCTTGGCTAGCTCAATACAAGCTAATTGGCTTGAGTCAACTTAGTGTCAGCTTGACTGGCAACGACGTAGCATGTATTCAGCATTTCGGATAAAATGCCTTCTTGTGTGTTTAGAAACTGCAAAACATATACTGGGACGAATGTAAGACACAAGAAGGATGTGTCTTTTCATTTATAAGTATTGGTTTATCTATTTTATCAATAAAAAATATACAATCAAACATTGTATTTTAATCCGAATTAATTCCCGCGACGTTGCCGCTTCGGCACCGGCGCGAACGAGATTACTTATCTCGTTCGCGCCGTTCGCGCGTTACGTTTAAGAGCGACAGAGAGAACGATAAGAGCTCTTCATATTGACACGTGGCGATTTTGTTCGTAAGAAAATTGGGGATGTTGGGCTAATCAGTCACAGGCTATATTTTAAAGTTGGGTGTTTTGTTTTTGTTGAGGGTTTGACTTATATATATATATATATATATATATATATTTATTATATTATTATATTATATATATATAATATAATAATAAATATAAATATATATATATAATTTATTATATTATTATATATTATATTATATATATATATATATATATATATGTTTATGATATATAGATAGAGAGATAGAGAATGTTATATAGATATGTTTTAGATTTCCTAAAGACGGACTGATGAAAGACAAATGGGTAAAAATTGTTAGAATCCAGAGACGAGAAGATGATTGGATGCCAACGACATACTCGTCTATTTGTTCTCAACACTTTCTGGAAAATGACAAATATTTAACAAAAAAAAAAAACAGCAATTCCAGTAATTGTATGTATTAATTAATATAATATTAATGTATTTTTCTGTAAATTTTTTATTTTAAAAAAAATTTGCTTTTTGATATAATAAACAATAAAATTTGATTTACTTTAATTCATTGGCTTTACAATTTTGATAGAATTGAAAATATAAACTTCGTAAAAATGAAAAATAATATAAATAAAGTTATTAGAGTTTCGATATGATTGAAGTTGTATTAGAACAATTTTACTGAGTACTGTTTTAAATATTTGTTATTCAAACTGTAAAAATTTATTTAATGAAATTTCTTGACTAAGAAAAAAATAAGCTGCACAATTTGAACTTGATAACAGTGGATGCGCAGTGAAGGGCCGCAATAGACCAAAGGCTCTGTCTCACTCGCACTAGTTACTGTATACGTTCCTTGCTCCCCGAAGTACTGCTCACTTTGAATGCGTCTAGCAAGATGATAGAACCGTCGAAACTGTCCGGCAATTATGTAAACAGATTAATAGGCCTCCAAAAAGTTATACATAAAATTGAGATTTTATAATATAACGTAAGTATAATTATAAATTATAATAGTTTAAGGGTGTCCGGCAGAGGGTTGCAACCATACTAACTGTCTGGCAATGAGCAACGCGAGTTTTGATATTATTGTGAATCAAATATAAAAATATTCAGTTTTATTTTATGATAAATTTGAGATGGAATTTTATACACCTTTGTTACCTGTTACCTACCAAAGCCACCGCTGCCCCAGCTTCATGGGTGGGGATCATTCTTATCTGTATTAGGGACACACATAGAACAATTTTCAGCTTTTATGAAAATCCGAAGGTCTGGCACTCACGGGCTCTTGCTCTATATGTATGTATGTAATATGTATGTATGTATGTATGTACTTTTTATTAATTAAACCCTACTACCTACTTCAGGCCTTCCCACAAGGACCGCCAAAAGGGTATGCAGTGGTATTTACTCCGACTTCTCGCCGGAGATATATTTTAGGTGCCAACATGACAGATGGCGAGTCCATCGCCGTTACTCAAGCACGACTATACATACGGCTATGAATTTCTTCTCAGACGTATGCAGGTTTCCTCTCGATGTTTTCCTTCATTGCAAAGTTCGTGGTGTGTTTTATCACCATACATAAGTTCACTGATTGGCACAGTCGGGATTCGAACCGGCAATCTTTGTGTTACAGGCAACTACTCGGCCACCACGGCATCATAGTGTTTAACGTTTATTTTATTATTTTATATTTTATGTAATTGATACAAAAACTAAAAAAATCTTACGTAAAAAGGATTGAGGATTGCCGGGAAACCTTACTCGCTGTTATATGCTCCACACTGCGAAACTTGAGGTCGCGGGTTCGATCCCGCCAAAAGCATTAATTTGTATAAATGAAAAGGAGTATTTGTACCTTAGTCTTGGATGTCCTATGTATTTAAGTATATATCTATCTATATAAGTAAAAATATCGTTGTCTAGTTACCATAACACAAGCTTTGCTCAATTTGGGACTAGTTCAATTAGTGTGAAATTGTCCCGAGGTATCTATCTACACTAATAATATAAAGAGGAAAGATTTGTATGTGAGTATGTTTGTATTGAATAGGCTCCAAAACTACTGGACCGATTTGAAAAATTCTTTCACCATTGGAAAGCTACATTTACCCTGAGTGACATAGGATATATTTTATTTAATAAAAAGAAATCTTTTGTCCACTCGTGCGAAGCCGGGACGGACCGCTAGTTATCTATATACATACATACATACATATAACCACGCCTCTTTCCCGTAGGGGTAGGCAGATACCACTTCTTTTCACTTGCTACGATCCTTACATACTTCTTTCGCTTCGTCCACTTTAATTATTTCTTTCATGCATGCTCTTCGGTTTAGGGTACTCTTGACCTGGTCCTTTTTTCAAGACGTCCTCGATTTGGTCTCGAAACGTCCGCCTAGGTCTACCCCTTCCAACACTTTCATTCACACTCGCCTTACTTTTTTCGTCAATCGTTCTTCATTCATTCTCTCGACATGGCCAAACCATCTCAGCATACCTTTCTCAATTTTTGTCACTACATCTTCTTTTATCTATATAGGAATAAAATCCTCTTACTAAGGACACAATACTCACAGCTATCACACTCCAATTGTTTATATACAGAAGAGCGTAGAACAGAAGCAATAGAGTGAACCGCGTGACGGCCACCATTACGATGTCAAACAACGAGGACGTTACGTTATAATGAACTATTTCTGTTTTAAATATCTGCTCTAATGTCTCGCCTCGCATCTGTCAAAAGAGAGAAAGAATATTTTCACAACCTCCTTTAAACATCCCCCATGGGGTAAGCATTAATGTAAGTGTAAAGGTTTTAAGTGCCAACGTGACATATGACGAGTACATTGCAACCTCTCAAAAAAATCCAATTAAAGTTTGATAAATATAAATATTAAACATTTCCCGCCTTCACACAAGGGTAGGCAAAGGTGTGTAGATAGTGGCCACACACTTAGTCACACCACGAGCTTTACGGTGA
>JACCPG010002827.1:0-27220 GCA_016069955.1 Drepana arcuata | reverse complement strand
GCCATAGAAATCAAATTTTACGCAGGTAAGACTGCAGACCACATCTAGTCTGTAAAATTTTAGATTCGTGCTTTTTCTACCGAACCCAGTGGTCTAACTATAAGTATTTCACAGTATCCTCTTTCAAGAATAAATATATGTTTCAGTACACTCAGCAAAACTTAGATCATTAGGTGCAGCAGACTCCGAAAGGTTGGTTGAAGTGCAGCTCCCGCCGTGAGCTCCCGTCTCCCGTCATAATTGAATTCCGCGGGTGACTTGAATAGTCGGGCGAACCGCACAGCTCATGGTATTTCCAATAATTCTAGTACCTAACTTTTTGGATGCTTTCAATATAGCGGCGTACGGCTAGACTTCTTACTCCTACACTCTTTTACTACTCTTACTACAATTTTTTCTCATCCTCACGCTATTAGCTTCTTAATCACTGCTTAAGTTAAAAAAAAAGGAATTAGTACGAACGTTAAGAGTACTCGAAACCGATGAGCATGTATGAAGAGACTGATGAATGTGGACGAAGCGACAGAGGTATGTAAGTCTAGAGAGAACTGGCGCTCTATGCTCTCTGCCTACCCCGTTAGGGACATGGCGTGATGATATGTATGTATGTATGTAATTAGTACGATTCATGGTAGTGACCCACTCGGCCACTACGGCATTTACATAGCCCTAACCGACACCTTCTAGGACGCAATCAATATCAATCAAATCAGTCAATACATAAAATATGTAACGGATGTCTGCCTGTACATGGGAAATATCATCATCATCTTCATATCATCACACCGAGTCCCTAACGGGGTAAGCAGATAGGATAGAGCCCCAGTTCTCTCTAGATTTAATTAATAATAATATATATCCTCACGCCTTCCCACAAGGGTCCCCGAAGGGGTAGGTAGAGGTGTATAGGTAATACCCACATACCCACTTGCCGCCAGAGGTATATTAGGTGCCAACGTGACAGATGGCGAGTCCATCGCCGTTACTCAAGCACGACTATACATACGCCTTTGAATTTCTTCTCAGACGTATGCAGGTTTCCTTTCGATGTTTTCCTTCACCGTAAAGCTCGTGAATATAATAATATGAGTATCGTGGCGTAAGATAACTTCTTCGGGTTTGAAACTAACCATTTAATTAACATTGTAAGTACACTCGATGATAAACTGAGCAACATTTTCAACTGCACTTGACAAAGTTCATCGAACGAGTTGTGTAGTTCAAATGTATTCTAGTTTATTATTTAGATTCTATAATAAATTAATTAGACAAGCTCCTTATACATATGTACATATTCCATACATACATATCCTTGCACTGAATCGCGCATGGGGTGTGCAAGGGAAAAGAGAACTAGTTCTTTCTAGACCTAAAGACCTCTTTCGCTTTACCCACATCCACTAAACGTAATCTTTGATTGTCCGATCGTTTTGACCTAGATAGTTGACATCTACCTAGTACTTCTTCTTCTTTACGTATCTTTCTTCACAAATCTTTTCTTTTAAGTTCAGCTGCAGCTATCAGTCGCTGATTCCTATAGTGTAGGCAGTACTTTTACAGTCAGATGGCTTTCCAATTAGTAGCGTTACTAAAATTCATCTTTCTCATAATTCACGGAGCAGACGAGATGCCGTCTTGTCCCGATGATGACTAGCTGTGAGCGTGAAACAACTAATTTAATTCTCACTCGCCCCTCTCCCCCTCCCCCCTCGCCCATTTGCCAACCGGCACTCAAAGGATAATCGGCGAAAAATAACAAATTTGAGAGAGCCACTAGTGCCCACTTTAAAATTAAAATTTTCAGAATACATTTTATCTTTTTCACATCGCATCGCATCGCAGGCAATTTTGCTTCCGGACAGATAATTGCATTATGCCACCTCGCAACAAAGTGTTGTATTTACATATAATCTCGTCTCATAAAGCAACCGAATGTACAATAATGTGAATAATGTGGGAATTTCCTTATTTTAGAATGTAAAAGATAATAAAAAACGTGAAATTGCCTTCCCCCGTAATATGTTGATTAGTTATATTGGACCATTAAAGTTTTCTATATGAACTAACTATAGATATCACTATGCATTTATTCACCTGTAAAATATAAGAGAAACAACATTTGAAGTCTTTATTGCCGTTATATTGTAGCAAGAACGTTTATGTCAGTTGTGACATGTAGTAGGCCTTTTATGAATAGAAGAACAAACTTCAGGAAAGCTTTATGTACTTACGTACTTAAAGTTTATGTTTATTTATAGACAGATATATAGATATTACATAATAAAGAAGTTCAAACGAACTTCTAGAAGTGAAGTTCGATCGATATTATACGAATCGCTTCATTGGAAGATATAATGCCTTGTAGGGTAGGAGAACTACGTTGTAAATATTATATCTGAACAATGAAGCGATGAAATATAATTATGCATTATTCTAAACGCTTGGTAAGAAAGCATGAGTAGTTTAAACTCAGGACGGTTTCTCGAACTACAAGTATTAATCCGATTTTAATAAATATATTTGCATGAATAGAAGCCGTGGTGGCCGAGTGGTTCGAGCAGTTGCCTGCGACGCAAAGGTCGCAAGTTCGAATCCCGACTGTACCAATGAGTTTTTCTGAACTTAAGTACAGTGATTAGTCACACCACGAGCTGAACGGTGAAGGAAAGCATCGAGAGGAAACCTGCATACGTCTGAGAAGAAATTCAAAGGCGTATGTATAGTCGTGCTGGAGTAACGGCGATGGACTCGCCATCTGTCACGTTGGCACCTAATATACCTCTGGCGGAAAGTGGGTGTGTGGGTATTACCTATACACCTCTGCCTACCCCTTCGGGGACCCTTGTGGGAAGGCGTGAGGATATTATTATTATTATTTTATATTTGCATGAGATAGCCTGTTAATGGAGCTAATTACGTGATTACGTCATGAGATCTCACTTTAACCAAAAATATTGCAAACGTTATTGAATCAACAATATTGATCAACATTGATGTAATCGTGAAACCTTCCATAAGCTTAGAAAGCGCCATAAGCGCAAGTCTGGCATTTCTAATACTCGCGGAACACCGGCTGTTAGCCTAATCCCGAGTACATTCATATTGCATAGATATCGGAGAATACACTGGGCCGGAGTTAGGAGTGGGCGCTGGAGCATTGAAAAAATTTGAGCTATGAAATATTGGTTTTAGTTTCAGCCATAATGATAGACTGTGGCTTTATGGTGTGGTATGATGCCTCGGTACGGCGATTTTTTAAAATAAAATGTAGCATATGAGTCAGTTAAAAGTAATATTTAAATATTTGCCAATTTTAGTTCAAATGTAGAGCGCATTTGAACTCAAATTGGTAAGTATTTATTTTATCCGTAATAATACAAATTTATAATATCGAATATTTCTTGAAACTAGCAGCTTCAAACTAGCAACTTTCTCAGCCTGAGCCTGAGAAACAATGAGCCCCAGAATAGTATCAAGTAAGTTTTTCCAATGGCCAACTGGATTTTCCGAATTAATTCAGAAGTAAGCTTAAGATAAAGCTGTATAGAGCCGCCTCTGTACGAGCTAGTATGTCGCGGTAAGTAACTTAATCCCGGAGATATGGCCGCGCACAACACCCGGGAACTCACGTATACGGAGATTTGCACAATTACCTGATGCCACCAATAACATAAGGTTTAGAGCGATCGAGAGAATAGGGATAATCTTAGGATAGGTACACTGTATGTATTCTCGTTGCTATATAATATAAAAGTGAAGGAATATAATATACAATGGGAATGTGACGGGTTATAGAGGCAGAGGAATACCGCGTTTGGAACGTGGATTAAATCGATCAAATATACAAGGATGGAAACGTCAAGAGAACTCCAAATCGACGAACAGTTCTGCTCAGCCATTAGCCAAATTCGCATTCTGTCAGTATTCACACTATCCGGTATCTATAATTTGTAAGGCAATTACGTGCGTAGCGGAAAAGTTTATGCAAATGGGCCGTGAACATTAAAAGAAAGAGATTTTATCTATCTATTTTATCTATCCTTAATACACCCCTGCCCTTTAAAAACTCAGTGTAAGCTATACATAACTGAGTTGACCTTCGATACGATCCGTATAAGCTGCAAGCATAATTTACTACACATATAACTATTTGAGTGTGATTTCTATTATGTAATAAGGACAACTATGTAGGAAGGGGTTAATGTATCCATCTCATGCAGGCCTTACGGGCTGACCTCAATCAATCATCACATTGAATACCTGCTGGGACCAGCTCCTTGTGTTAACCGACGGTAGTGCTGCAACGAAACTCGTTCTCGACGTGTATACAATTACTTGATGCTGTGTTTCATATGCATGTATTATACGTGTAATATATATCGACCACATTTCTTATGATTTATTTCATCACAAGATGTCGCTGCTTGTGTAACTACATCTTTCTATTCAGATCCCCGTTTTATTTCATTTTCGCAATAATAACTTTATTGGACATTTAACAACAATTCTAATTAGGTCATGCATCGAATAATGTGTAATAAGTATTAACTTGAAATCAAAATATATCTTACAGAATATTACCTTCAGGGAAGGGAATAAGCTTCTTGTACTAAATTTCAGATTGCCGGGTTTCAACCTGCAATCTTTATTTAGCAGGTAACTTAAACCACTCGACCACTAAGGGTATTTTACAAAAGCAAAAGTATAAAATGGTACCGACGCTATAAATGCTCAGCTAGTTATAAATAAGAATGCGTAATACCGTTTGGGACGCTTAGGAAACGCGGTAAATGAAAATTCTTGTGTAATAATTTAGTTACTTTGCGGAGACTTACTTCATTAAAGCACGGGGTTTTTCACTTGCTGTTTGCTACATGTCAGTAGTTACGAGCGACCCTGAATATCTAAGAGGAAACTGACCAGGGACACTGACCATATTTTTTCATGTCGGATGACGGAAGATTATCGGTACGAGTCTTAAAGCTCTTTATTTCCTCCTGTTCATGTTTAAACATAATACATACCTTCGTGCCTGCCCACATGGATCCCCGACGGAATAGGCAGGACTGTTTATTACCCGCACACGTATTTTAGGTGCCAAGATGACAGAAAGTGATTCCATCGCCATTACTCAAGCATGACTAAGGTATACTAGTTTCCTCTCTAAAGCTCGTGGTGTGATTAATTACTGTACTAAAGCAAAAAAAAAGCTCATTGGTACAGTCGCTTGAAATCTTTGTGTTTCAGGTAAATACTCGAACCACTCGGCCACCACGTTTCTTGTTATATGTTATATACAAAACTTGCCTCCCAACAAGTGTCCCCTATAGCGTAGGTAGAGGCATGCAGGTACCCACACACCCACTTTTCGCCGGAGATAAATCTTGTTTTTATCGAAGTAAGATACCTTGAACAAGCTTCTTTTGAGCGTAATTAATGGCTCTCGTTTTTTGCATCAACGGTTTCGAACAAATGAAGAGTCTTAAGGACAAACTTCAAAGGAATGATATTTTCAAGACATTCCTTAATATTGGTAGAGGTCGCAATATCTTATATCTTGTCCCACAGCGTGTACATAACAATCCTCCGGGCGGTGACGTCCGATCAATGTGCAAACAATTTTGAACTCGCTCCTTGCCCCTGCGCCTCCCCGCCCACCCCCTTCACCCAAGAGATGAGCGCCATTGAAGACATTTTGTCAACCAGATTTTTTACTTATTTTTTAGCACAGGACTATGCTGTTTTATTTACTGATACTTATAAATGATGTTCTCGGGAGAAAGAACTTTTAGATAGTTAGTCTATAATAGATAGTCATGCGTACAGACTTGCTGTTATGAATATATTGTAACTTGAAGCCTGGTGTACAGAAAAAACAATAAGAGGCGGTGGCACCACGGTACAAGGTTATATATCAAAGCAAATGTACATTAAACGCAAGCCTAGCTGCAGGCAAAAGCTAGTACATGGCATTATATTTTTGAAAATCATTTCTGTATCTCCCTCACTCGCTCACTACTCACCAGTCTTAAATAATTATTTTATATTATGCACCTAAAATATATCTCTGGCGGAAAGCGAATGTGTGAGTACTACCTATACACCCTTGTTGGACTATTATCCCAACACAATATTTAACTTTAGTGGAGATTAGAATGAGCGTCATTTTATTGTGTCAACAATACCTTCACGCCGAGAGTACCGCAATAACAGCGCCTCGATAATAGTGTTGTCAAATGACTTATACTTAAACTTGTAACAAAAGCACAGTCCTTGTTTATCTTACGAAGCAATAATATGTTACTGCTGAGGACAACACGAGGGTAGTAATCGAGGCTCGCCCTCCGAGCTCGAATTACGGAAATGAGATAGCTCGACGCGCACTCGAATAGTTTTTGTGAGTGCCCCGCAGGTTGGCGTTATCGTGTTACGGTAAAGATAAAGCATGAATACATACATATATACCTGGGTAAAAGCCCATTTTATCCACTTGATCCGCCCGTTCATTAGATACGCCAGTACGCTAAGAACTTGCAGTGATTAGTAGACCGGCAAGGTTCCATTAGGACAGTAAGAGTGGGTACTAAAAACAGTTGAAAGCGGACAAGGAAAGATGGCTGATCAACTAATTGATAAGACGCAAGAATTTATGTTTCCACAAGGTAAAATAGAAAACACAGAATATGTTTTTTTAATTAATGATCATAATTTAATATATCATATATCACGCATTCCCACAAGGGTCCGCAAAGGGGTAGGCAGAGGTGTATAGGACGTACCCACACACCCACTTTCCGCCAAAGATATATTTTATGTGCCAACGTGACAGATGGCGAGTCCATCGCCGTTATTCAAGCTCGACTTACTTCTCAGCCGTATGCAGGTTTCCGCTCGATGTTTTCCTTCACCATAAAGCTTGTGGTGTGACTAATCACTGTAGGTACTTAAGTTCAGACAAACTCATTTGTTACAGTCGGGAATCTTGTGATATTTGTGTCGCAGGTTACTCGAACCATACGGCCACCACGGCGGTAAAAAAATACCTTATAACATAACTTGAAGCGTTAATCTGAACGAGGCAACTACATAGGTAGATACTGTGCCCGCCTTACAAACACGCCAAAGGATAAAGCCATTCATATTGATTATATCTGGCTCACTCACAAATTCAAGTCACAGTCAACTTCCACGTCCGTCTTCACTAACCATAGCCATATTACGTATATACTTATGGTAGAAATTAAGAGGAGAGACTCAAGTCCATCCCTACGTAAAGCCACAAACTTTATCGTACCGTAATTTTCTTTCTAAAGCTCACCAAACAGTTGGTTGTACCTATTCTTATATATAAGCTTATATTCCAGATCAATACACACCATGTATTGTGGATACCATAAGTCGTGGATTTTGGTATATACATAAGTAGGTAAATAACAATTTTACACAGTACAGTGAGCACGTGAGTCGTGCTGACCAAGTGGTTGGAGTGGTTGTACAAAGATTGTAAGTTTGAATCCAGACTGAACCAAAGTTCTATATATTAAAAATAATAATATATCCTCACGCCCATCCCACAAGGGTCCCCGAAGGGGTAGCCGGAGGTGCATAGGTAATACCCACAGACCCACGTTCCGCCAGATATATTTTAGGAGCCAACGTGACAAATGGCGAGTCCATCTGTCACGTTCACGTTTTTTTAACATAAGAAGACATAGTCGTACTTGAGAAACGGCAATGGACACGCCATCTATAACTTTGGCAACAAAACTATATCTCTGGCGAAAAGTGGGTGTGTGTGTGTCTGTGCGTGTATAAGTGTTGGTACTATGTATATATGTATATATATGTATTCATCAGTCTCTAGTCAGTACTATAAACACACATATACATAGTACTTTTTTTATTTATTTACAATAACGACAATTAATAATATTTACAAAGAACAGTTGAAGCTTACAAACAGCTAACTACTTACAGATAAAATATTTGTCCCAAATCGGTATCCCGAGGCAACGTGCCAAGAAGACTAGCAGCATTGCCACGTTGGATAGCAATGCTGATTCTCTGAGCGAGATATGTTCCAGCCCGCCTGTCACGAGTACTTAACATAAAATACAGGGCCCAACTGGCGTCAAGTGTGGAATTATACTGTATGGTGCTTTTTGTAGCTTATTAAATATCCAAGATTTTCGGGACACACCTGGTACCGTGCACAATGGCCGTACATAACGTCTTGGAGGAAAAAGTAAATTGGCCCGATTGTTGGCTAACGATGCACCGCTGCTCGGGGCCTGATTAAGGGAACATTCTGACTCAACCTTTTTGTTATTAATAACATTATAGCTCCTGAAATAAGATTGCTATTAACTCCACTAAGAAGACGTAAAATTTATAAGTCGATCGCTGTACGTGCTGCCGGACTTGAGCTTAAATCAAAAAACATGTTGCTTTGTTTTGCTAAAAAATACTCTCAAGTACTACTTAGGCGGAAAAATAAGCTCCTTTGAAGAAATTCATTATCTACCAGTTAAGAGCATTGGCTATTTAAAGGCTCGGTTGCGTACTTTCTAGTGGAATTGGCTAAAATATACGCGTTTAATCTCTCTCCGCGATAAAATTACAAAAAAAAAAAAATACTTTTGTAGTTTTAAATAAAATTACCAAGTAATTAACGAGAAAGGTTTAAGTGTACAACTTGTTGAGGTTATTGAGTGTACAAGCAACGTTATGCTTTGGTTTAATATGATGATAGTTGTATAAAGTTTCGGATAAAGTCAGCCACCTGGGACCCTCAATGGAAAACGCTGCCGAATAAATGTAAGGAATTTAAATCTTATCAACATTTTCGACGCAAACAGATAATGCGACCCTATGACAGAAAAACATACAGAAACAAAATGCTCCACTACCCGTGGGAAGCCAGGTCGCCAGTGTGTGTGTATACAAAATGGTTCTAACGATTTTCAATTATTCTTCAATAAGTAGCGCCAACGAAAGAACGAACACCTAATTTGTTAAAAAGTATACTGCAATGATAAAATAAAAAGCTTGCGGTCTCTACTCTCCTCGGAACGCTAAGCATTATAGTAGAGACAATTTGTGATCGTCACCCCAAGCCGAGCTTACAGGTATTAGGGGCCGGAGGATGCCTGCTAACGCGAATGAATACTAGGCAACGGTTAGAAATTGTTTCAATTTAGAAAAGCGTTAATAAAAATCTGCCTTCCCCGTAATGAACGCGGTGTGATCTTACAAATACCTGATTAAATACTCATACATGCCTACCCACTAGAGTCGCCGAAGGGGTAGACAGAGGTGTATAGGTACAACGTGACTCAAGCACGACATACATTGCGTCTTCGAATGTCTTCTCTAACGTATGTTTCCTCTCAATGTTTTTTTTCACCGCGTCTTTAATTTTAATTACTTTCGCATTTATAATATTCGTAATAACTAGAATTAAATATAGATTAACCATTCCTAAAAGTAAAACCGTTTATTTCACACACAATAAGTTTTCAGTAGCCTTTGTGATTTCGTTGGGACAAGCTAATTTCAAGCTACACGTGCGACGGTATTATTGCAAAGAATTTAATTCTTCTTAGCAATGTATATGTGAACAAAGTTACTATAAATATGTAACAGGCTTACCTACGTTGATTAAATTAGCACAGTCTACAGCGTTGCCTTGCATTTTCCCCCATTAGGTAATTACTTGAGAATTACAATTGCAACTTGGTCTTGCCAAAGACTTATATATATCACAGAGAGAGAGAGATATCATATCACAGAGTCGTGGTGCTAGTCACCTGATACGCAAAGATTGCAAGTTCAAATCCCGACTATACCAATGAGTTTCTACTAGAATTAAGTACAGTGATTAATAACACCACGAGCTAGCCACGCGCAGTAAACATCTAGCACTTACTCGTATCTACTACTAAATATCTCTGGTGAACACAGGTTGTTGTTATTAATTGAAAGAGTATTATTTCAATTTGGTCCCCGAAGGGATAGGCAGGAGGTGTATAGTAGTACTCACATACCCACTTTCCGGCAGATATATATTTTAGGTGGTAACGTGACAGATGGCGAGTTCGTCGCCGTTACCCAAACCAGACTAATATACATATGTCTTAGTCTTTCTTCTCAAGCGTATGCAAGTTTCCTCACGAAATTTTCCTTTACAGTCTCAGTGTACTTAAATTCTGAAAAACTCATTGATACAGTGGGGATTCGAACTTCCAATCTTTGTGTTGCAGGCAACTACTCGTACCACTACCTATGCATAGCACACATTCGGTTACTTACCCATGTGCATACATTACTATGTATAAGTGGAACGCAACTATTGTCCTCTTGCATCTTTGTCTTTCACCATCGGTGCGAGAGGGACACGTACGTCCATTACATATGTCTCTCGGGCAAAAGCATTCGCTTATTATTAGTCGAAAGCAAATAACATAAGCGGAGAAATGCTTCCCTTCCGGCACTGAGCAAGTGTTACAAAATGTGCAAAATGGAAATTGCAAATCTGCAAGAGATTATACTTAGTGGCGACTCTTGTTCTTGCACCCTCGTGGCTTAGACAGGGTGGTTTGCTTTACATAAACATAATTGTAAAGCTTCAGTAAAAGCTCACATTGTTAAACTAGTGTGATTTCACGCTACAAGGATTCTTGAAGGAGTAGGCGGAGATGTAAGAACGTCCACTGTTGGAGATGGCACATGCATCATTGAATTCCCTTGCAGGCGTATATGCACGTGTAGTTAAATGACGCTACTTACATTAATAGACTCTAATTAGCCATAATTAGGTAAATGTATTATTTTATTGTATATTCCACAATTTATATTATAATATAAAATTAAAATAAATATAAACTAGCTATTGGTAAATGATTTTTAATTGTAAGTCTGGAAAACCGTGGTGGCCGAGTATTTGCCTGCGACACAAAGGTTGCAAGTTCGAATCCCGACTGTACCAGTTTTTCTGAACTAAAGTATATCTCTGGCGGAAAGTGAGTGTGTGGGAACTACCTCTACACCTCTGCCTACCCCTTCGGGGACTCTTGTGGGAAGGCGTGGGGATATATTATTCTTATAAATAGAAATAAGTTAAATGATTATTATAAAACATTTGAGTACCGTTTCATTCAATTGAATAAATAAATCCGTTAATTGAGTATCGTGCAGCACACAATGTGTTTGTTTGTATATCATTCTGTATAACACGATAACGTCCTGCAGTAACACGATTGGCAACGTGACAATATTTTATAATATAACATATTGATGTTTCCCTAAAAATTTCCATGAAACGAATTGTTGGAAAATTTGTGCTGAATGAATAAATACGAATTATTTTTTTAATTTGCGCATCCAGCCGAATCACCTACTGATATGGTCGCGGCGGCTGGATTTTTCCAATTTACATTTAATTTGCTTTTTTTTGTCCGAAACGAAAGCGGCGAGATAAGATATGTAGGTCAGGGCAGAGCGCTGGAATATGCACGAGGCGCTTGGAAATACTACATTGGCTATGTCTCTTCTTTAACCAATTAGTTATGAGCAAGAGGTCGTAGTTTGTCACTCCCTACCCTTATCATGAAAGAGCCGTGGTGGCTGTGTGGTTCGAGCAGTTGCCTGCGACACAAAGATTGTAAGTTCGAATCCCGACAGTACCAATGAGTTTTTCTGAACTTAAGTACAGTGATTAGTCACACCGCGAGCTTTACGGTGAAAGAAAACATCGAGAGGAAAGCTACATACGTCTGAGAAGCAATTCAAAGGCGTATGTAAGTATGTATGTATAGTCACGCTTTAGTAACGGCGATCTGTCACATTGACACCTAACATATATCTCCGGCGGAAAGTGGGTGTGTGGGTATTCTGCCTACCCCTTCGGGGACCCTTATGGGAAGGCGTGAGAATAGTGATAATGTCCAGTCCCTTCCTGGCCGGCTGACCATAACATCCGCTCTATATTATGGCACACGGACAGAGAACCATCAGGTGTGGCATCCACTGTTCGCACGCGCGTCTAACAAAACAGTATGTGTCAGCAAGCATGTATACACATATGCACACACAGTTATGATTCGAGTCGTAAAATTGTGCGCAGTCCATAAAAGCGGGCCAGCCATTAATTGGATACAAAAGTGTGAATGAGAGCCATTTGGAGCAATTTGCTCGGCCATTCCCTTTCAGCACAAAGTACCTACCTTTATGTGCTGGATAGTAGCGTCAGCTTGCGATATTTCTTATCTACAATTGCCAGCAAGCCAAATGGAAATCAATTACCATTCATTGAAAACTCGATGCTATAATGATCTCTAGTGGTGCTAAAAGAGCTGCTGAAAAGGGTAGGGCAATACGCATCGCCACTTCAGCATTGGAAGTATCTGACTGTAGGTAGTGTTATTTTAACCTTAGAGAATACCGCAGACAAAGAACAAAGTGCATAATAGTATTATGCCTCTGCGGTTTTCAGAAAGAATAGCTCCGTTAGCAGAAAGGAGACTTATGGGCTGTACGTACGTCAGGTAGGCGGATGTGATAGCCCGGGTATCGTAAGCGCTTATAAATTGCAATAACTTCTTCCTATCAGGCGGCTCCTGATTGAGTACGTATTTCTTGCTGTCATTGTGTTAATGCAACCCCTTGGCCAATCAATACTTGATATTGCCAACATTATAAAAAAAAACTAAAGGCAACTTTGGTCACTTGCATATTCCGCGTGCATATGCGCCGGATCCTCCAAGGATAATGAGTATGTGGCGCGTAAGTGGCGGCTGTCACAGGCCCTACCTAATGATTAAAGAAGAATTAAAGAATTTATTTCAGCTATGACAAGTTGTAACAATAACCGTTGTTGAGGCCTTCTTCGATAATGTATCAGAGCCAAACTCCACCTTGGTAAGTCAAAGTACACGGCGGCGTGTTTCGGCGCAATTTATAAGTATCAAGAGAACAAAGTTACCGGCAAACATGGCCTGCAGATGAATTGGTATGCCGTAGGCGAGTCCGCGGCTACACTCTGCCATGAGCCAGGGGAGACAGCGGATTTATATTTTGGGTGTTCCTCTGCTTTACATAACACGTTACACACATTAACTTAATTAAAATAGAAAAAGTAATTTAGCGAACAGATGGCTAGTTGATCACCTTTACTGAAGGACGACTTTGAATTTCCTCTCAAATTTTGTAGGTATCCTCTCGATATTTTCTTTCACCGTAAAGCTCATGATGTGACTAATCACTGTACTAAAGTTCAGAAAAACTCATTGTTACAGTCGGATTCAAAGTTGTAAATTTTGTATTGCAGGCAACTACTCTAACTAACACTCGGCCACTATGGCTGTTTTCTGAACCTTATGTGAGAATATGGCCACAATTCACTCACTGTCAATCAAAATTATTTTAAAATTAATTTTAATCAAAATGTTTTTTAAATTCAAATCAAATCAAATCAAAATCTTTTTATTTCACATAGGCCCAGGTGGGCACTTATAAAACGTCGAAAAAGAAAGCAATTAATTTTAATCAAAATGTTTTTAAATTAATTTTAATCAAAATTATTTTTAAATACCTGCACATAAAGTATAATCGATTTTGTCCCGATAAAAGCGGGCGAAAGCGGTGGGCCATTCTGCTAGTGTATAATATCCTCACGCCTTCCCACAAAGGTCCCCGAAGGGGTAGGCAGAGGTGTATAGGTAATACCCACACACCCACTTTCCCCACCCACAGAGGTATATTAGGTGCCAACGTGACAGATGGCGAGTCCATCGCCGTTACTCAAACACGACTATACATACACCTTTTGAATTTCTTCTCAGACGTATGCAGGTTTCCTCTCGATGTTTTCCTCCACAGTAAAGCTCGCGGTGTGACTAATCACTGTACTTAAGATCAGAAAAACTCGTAGGTACAGTCGGGATTCGAACTTGCGACCGTTGTGTCGCAGGCAACTGCTCGAACCACTCGGCCACCACGGCGTTTTGTGTGTTTCCAAGAGCTGGCGTATCCGCCCCGGCTGAGTCTCATCGCTTAGCCCGCTGAGTAGACGTGAGCGGGCAATAAATGCGGCTACTCCGCTAAATGGCCCGCCCCCGGGCAGCCCTTGGATAATGTGCGCTAATCAAACTTTTTTTCCTTCAACTTTAAAGAGACGCACAACTACTGCACCAGAATTGGTGATTTTCTACTTCTTCGGGTACAATTTATGTCAGCCAACTTTATGGGGTTCATACATTATTGAGAGTTGGCGGTGAGCTTTTATGACCGACGAGATTAATTTTTGAAAGACATGTGTGTGGAATTGAATATTTTAGATGATCTCCAGTTAACGTTTACGAGCGATATTAAACGAAGGTCCTGCATTCCTGTCATGAATTTTAAATTTATGGCCAACACACAGATGGATATCACGATTGTTTTATGCGTGAGCTAGCTGTGGCTCGCGGCGTTTCTTGTGTTAAGCGGTGATAGCTGTTATTCCTCTTGAAACCATGATATTTTTTGTATTGTCTTTATCCAGGACAGAGTATCTACCTCTTTTGAAAATTTCGTCTAGGTTGGTTCAGTAACTAATAAACCATGTTAAATATGTATCGATGTATTCACATTTTTTAATTAAGTGCGTAACAGTAGCAAGTAAGTAGCACCGATACATTATATTGTACCATTGATGGCTCTGTAATAATAAAGTTTATATGTCAATGTAATTATCTTAAGGTATCATTATGTGAGTCGTAAAGTAAATAGTACAATCCTACATATAATTACCCCGAATCTCTCTGGGGGTGGCAAATAGAGCAGAGCTCTAGACTTGCATATTTTATTTCAAATTTTTTTCTATACCACTAAGTTTTTCTATACCACTCGCACTGCGCGGTTCCAAAGGAGTTTCCTTCCGCGAACGCTCAGGCTGTGGACTGAGCTCCCCGTTGAGGTTTTCCCTGGAGAGTACAGCATGGAGTTCTTCAAGAAGGGTGTAAAAAGATTCCTGCAGGGTCGGCAGCGCGCGAGTGATACCCCTGGTGTTGCAAATGTCCATAGACGGCGGTAACCGCTTACTATCAGGCGGACCGCATGCTTGTTTGTCACCCATGTGGTGTAGGTTGAAAAACAAGCATACAATCCGCCTGATGGTAAGTGCTCACCGCCGCCTATGGACGATTGCAACATCGCTTCATCGACATTAATTATTATCTCTATACACTCGACGGCTTAATAAATGGTACCTATTGCAGAAACTCGAGACGAAAACCTGTTCGTAACAAAATTGCACAAAACCACATCCAATTAACAAAGAGCGAGTGAACAACAAGTGGAGGCCAACTTCCTGCGCCTGATATGAGGTGCGCAATCAACTCGTCAGTCAATACAAGCTGTTGAGGGTGAGCCCGTTTGGGAGACCGACTGCAGCCAACATAACAATACACACTTACATATGTACATGAATACGTTGCTTGATTACAAAGGCGAGAGAATAATATTATCAACATATATAACTTTCGGGAGCGCTTTGGGATGTTTTTAAAAGAACGAAAGGATTTTACGAACGTTCTTTAATACTAGATTGATTACAAGAGCGTTAGTAGAGCTTGATTAGTATCAAGCTCTACTAACTAGACAACTCTTATACTAATTCCTAATTCTACATGAGTGCTAGTAGAGTTTGATACTATACAACTCTTAAACTAATTCCTATTTCTACATGAGTGCTAATAGAGTTTGATACTATACAACTCTTAAACTAATTCCTAATTCTACATGAGTGCTAGTAGAGTTTGATACTATACAACTCTTAAACTAATTCCTAATTCTACATGAGTGCTAGTAGAGTTTGATACTATACAACTCTTAAACTAATTCCTAATTCTACATGAGTGCTAGTAGAGTTTGATACTAGACAACTCTTAAACTAATTCCTAATTCTACATGAGTGCTAGTAGAGCTTGATACTATACAACTCTTAAACTAATTCCTAATTATACATGAGTGCTAGTAGAGTTTGATACTATACAACTCTTAAACTAATTCCTAATTCTACATGAGTGCTAGTAGAGTTTGATACTAGACAACTCTTAAACTAATTCCTAATTCTACATGAGTGCTAGTAGAGTTTGATACTATACAACTCTTAAACTAATTCCTAATTATACATGAGTGCTAGTAGAGTTTGATACTATACAACTCTTAAACTAATTCCTAATTCTACATAAGTGCTAGTAGAGCTTGATACTAGACAACTGAATATATCTTAAACTCACTCCAGTGGCCCCCGCTCCAGCGCCGGATGAGATAAGGCAATGCTGACCATGCGTCTGGGACGGTGACGTGATCCTAGGTTGTGCACACATTGTTAGAAGGATGGATGCTGTTATGAGAACATAACTACATTGAAGTTAAAATATTTATTACAAATCGACACGCCAGTCTATATCGAATGGAGCTAGGATAGAGAGTCTTCGGTTTCTTTTGTCGAACAGTCTGTAGCTTCATCCATTTCCATTCGTTTCAATATTTAGTTATATCACTTGTTAAATAAGCACGCGGTCGGCTGGTGGTAAGCGATTACCGCCGCCGCAACTACAGAGGAGGCTCTAGCGCGCTGCCGGCCCTAAAGGAATCTTTTCATAGCATTCTTGAAGATCTCCATGCTGTGGGAAGTATAGTGGTGCGGTATCGAGCATGAAATCCTTGATCTTTAATTTACTTTATTTGGCATTTACTTTATAATTCAAGCATGATACTCTTCAGCTTCTTTTTCCATACTTTCACATTTATGATGTAATCAAACTTTATATTAGTATTTACAGTTCGGAAACCGGCATTGTTTTATGCATGTAGATTGATTAAGCATTGATTGTGCTACAAAATTCAGACTTAAAATATAAACAAATGAATACAGATAAAGGTAAACAAAAAATCAATAGGGCCGTGTAGCGAGTGTTGTGGAAGTCGCGTTCTAAAAACATTTTATCCCATTCGTTTGAATATTTGCAATAAAAGCAAAAAGCTTCGATTTCAAATAAAAAATGTATTCGTATGTGCGCGGCGCCGCAGGTAATTGTCCATTTTGGTCGCGATTGCAAAAAATTGAATATAAAGTACATTTGCTGCCTTTACCCCTGTGGGGGACACGAGCCCATAAGTTTAGGATCCTTGCGTGGCTAGACTCAAATATATTTTGTGTATATGAGATAGTGGTAGCCCATTTTACTAAGTTGTAACCGCCCTTTGCAACACCGAGTGTGGCTCATCCGTTGCCCAGCCTTTCGTAAAACGGACATAGGTACTCGTGTTATTAGGCTAGCATATTCTCAATACACAAATCATAACACTTTATGAGTCTTCTCGAGTAGCCAACCCTACGGTGGGGAGTACACGCTGGGGCAAACAGCGTAGAGAAAACGACTTGCTTCTTGCGACATGCATATTCTGATGGACTTGTCAACATATCTTTTAATTTTACATACATATATATATCATGCCAAGTCCTCGCGGAGTATGATAGGCAGTATCTTTAAGTCTATGGATCCTTGCTTTCGATTGTTACCGACCAGAGATTATAATTATAATCATGTCTTTAAAATACGACTGGTAAAAGAACTCTATTCCATCCCACCAAAAGCTTCCGGACCTTAGCGTCTAAGCAAGTGATAACTCTGTAAGCACAATAAGAACTTTCACATATCTTCTTTTGCACCATTGGAATATTATAGAGAGGTATTTTCCCGCTAGGTAAACCTTTAGCTACAACTAAGTGTTCTCACTGGCAACTCACGCGGCACCTATTACTACGGATTTATGATACAGAGTGTAGCACAACTATTCATCCTGTATGACGATTAATGAGTCAGACGCCCTTTATAAATCACACTAAGGTTTCCGAGTATTACTCTGTAAAAGAAAATATATCAAAGTATTAGCTCTGACGACAGCTGGTAACGAGTTGTAGGCTCCTAACGCCATGCCACGCTGTAAACGACAAGCAAAGCTACTATATCTATGTAGGTATGAAGGTATGTCATCATTCATCATGTTCTTTTAAAAGTTATTTTCGCCGGTTGAAAGAGCGTCGGTGGCCGAATGGTTCGAGTGGGCCACAAGTCCCGCAAGTCCATTTAATAGTTCAGCAAACCTTGGGTAAGTATGACAAAGTGAGCGTTAAAATTTGTATAAATGCGTTCACAATTGTAACAATACTATTTTTGCTCGTATTGTTTCATCAGGCGCAGAGTACGTACAAGATGCCTTTTGGAATATAACAATATACACATTTTTCATTGAATTATATTCAAATAGACTGGTCTATTCTTTCGTATATTTTGTATACCTGATGAAAGACATTTGTTAAGAAAAATAAACGATGGCTTTTCGTTTCACAAGAGCAAAGATCATTGTCGAATACATTTTTCTAAGTCAACTTTAATGTGGCCGTTTAAAATCGAACGTGTGCCTTTCAGGCGGCCATCGATATAACGTAAATTTCCCCGGGACGTTGGACTCCATTACTATTAAAAGCGGGCTATCCATCATCCGACTGGATGAATCGATTGCGGCACGGAGCGACTCGATACAAAACCGAATAGCATCAATCGAGTCGGACGCATTACCCTACCCAGCATCAATCACTTAGGTACTGAGAAGTGTCGAGGGAATGTTTCGTTTGATGTGTATTCATTGGATTGGGATTTTATAAGGTAATCCGCACTGTACATCGGCTTTCGCATGATCGTTTTATCCTGTCTTGTCTGACACGCTCATACAATGTAAACATACACATCTTCACACCAACTTCCTCAGGCAGCTCTTTGCCTGACTAGTAATAAGCTAGTAAATCTAGAGAGAGTCGGCGCTCAACTCTCTAGTTGAGCGCCGTCTCTCTCTAGATTTACTGACCTCTTTCGAATTATCCACATTCATCACACGCTGAATTGAAGTATTCCTTGAGTGATCGATCGATTTGATCGAGATAGTTGGAACTTATACGAGTATCTGTTTTTCACAAGAGGTACATAATTCAACTAGAATGTCTGATTAAATTGCATTAAAGAAGTTGTTGTTCCCTGTTTTTTGTCATCCTATTTGTAATATAGATAGTGTGTGTGTACTATTATTATTATCACAGAAGATATAGAAATCCATATTTTTTCACTTCAGAACTGTTTCTAACTCTCTTTTTCGTTTTACCATTAAAAATATCCAGTTGGTTATTAGCTGTAAAGTTATGCCTTCCCCAATAAACGGGCCATAGAATGCAAAATATTTTTTTCAAGACCGTGTGCCGTGGCTTAGTGTCTCGAGTAGTTGCCTGCAACACAAAGATCCCGCCTGAAACAATAAGTTTTTCAGAACTAGTAGTAGTAGTAGAAGTACAGTGATACAGTCACACGACGAGCCTTACGGTGAAGGTAAACATCGAAAGCAAACCTTCATACGTTTCAAAATTAATTCAAAGGCGCATGTATAAAACGGGAAAACGACTCCTGCATACCCCTACCTTGTGGGAAGGCTTGAAGATGTATAGGATTTGTATTCTAACTCTATTGTTATTATAAATTCGTACTCCATTTTCACCTATACGATATAACATCTACTTTTATCATACATACTAGATATTTCTGAGGCGTAACGAGGACATTAACCCGAAAATAGTAGGTATATTACGTTTCCAAGGATCACAAATAGAAACGAGTGCCTTCAGTTATTAGAGTAGGCATTATACGGACGACCCCATTGTCTGCGGAGGGCACTCGTAAGAGAACTTTAAACTTGTACCGTTCTAAGTTGTAACTTCAAACCCACAAAAGTGCACTCTGTAAAAGGATTTTGGAACAACTTAAGTTGTCTGTAATTCAAAGTTATTTCAGCGAACTTTGCCCAGTGGTTTGTGTCTCATTGCGGGATTTGAAATTCAAGTTTTAGTTTTAGAAGCAATATGCAAGATTATATTGTCGTACAGATTGTACTACCATCGACTTAAGTAAAAAGGGGTGGGTTCGATTACAATACAGAACAATCCCATCGTATTCTTCAGAACAATGATAACTTAGAGCATATTCACGCTTCCCCACAATGGTAAGCAGAGGTCTGACATAGGACCGTCTTTTCGACTAAAATATATTTAGGTACCAACGTGGCAGATGCCGATTCCATCGTCGTTTCTTAAGTCTCCTTCTTACTCTACAAATTTGGTTTTTTAATTTCTTAACTATGGGTGTGACTAATCACTGTTCATACATACTCAAGTTCAGTAAAACTCATTGGTACAGTCCGAATTTTGACTGCTTTCTGTTGCAGGCGACTGCTCAAACCACTCGGGCACGTGGCTCTTGATATATTACATAATATAGAGCCTATGTTTAATTATTTATTTAGCCCGTATTATTTAATCTTTTCCTGACCTTAACCAGAAGCATGGTGATCAACGCAATTCTCATCCATGAGTTGGACTCTCCAGACGTAACAGTCAGCACGTTTCCCTTTACTAACACACAAAACAACTCTAACAGGTGCAAAAAAATTGAAGCTGGGGACGAATCCTTTGAACAGAGAGACAAAGTGCTAATTAAACATCCGATATTGCGCGTCCTAAAGCTATTGCTTACTTTTTACCAATAGTGGGTAGTTTATTCGTTCGCTTGTTTATCACCAACAACAAAAACCAAATAAGAAATAGAAAATACTATACCACTACTAATACTAATACAAACATCCATAAAAACCACTTTATAAAGGTAAGCTATGTAAAAATACATCGCCAACTCGATAGGCGTACCACCAAAGGAATAAATATAATATGTGTGCGAATGTCGTCGATGCATCAATCACCAATAAAACATATTTCCACGTAGTACACGTCACGTATGATCCATGTCACCGCGCTTACATATTTCTTAGACATGTCGCCAGGGCTGGCTAGTCGGCTTATAAAATGTATATTAAATGTTAATACTTTTAATAAATTATATATCTTATATCTTCACGCGTCGCCACAAGGGTCTCCGAAGGGGTAGGCAGAGTGTAGACAGTACCCACACACCCACACATTTTGATGCTTGAGTAACGGCGATGGACCCGCCATATGTCACGTTGGCACCTAAAATTACATATATCTCTAGCGGAAAGTGTGTGGGTACACCTACATACCGCTGCCTACCCCTACATAACTCTTGTAGGAAGGCGTGAAGATTATAATAGTTTATATTTTGGCAACCCTACAGGAACGGCGCGTACATTCGTCTTGTTTGTCGCGGCGGAAAAAAACGAGCCGCGGTATTTTTGATGCATTCGTGTATGAAATCTGGTTTGTAAGTGGTGACGTTGATAAACTGGCACGGTGACGGCGGACCTTGACGTTATGACGCTAGCCATTCGCCTGCCACTACCTACGATATTTATACGCTACCTAAACTAATTTCGAACATTTCCTTGATTAAATACTCATTGGTACAGTCGGGATTCGAACTTGCGACCTTTGCGTCGCAGGCAACTGCTCGAACCACTCGGCCACCACGGCTTTTCTAAACTTAAGTACAGTGATTAGTCACACCACGAGCTTTACGGTGAAGGAAAACATCGAGAAGAAACCTGCATACGTCTGAGAAGAAATTCAAAGGCGTATGTATAGTCATGCTTGAGTAACGGCGATGGACTCGCCATCTGTCACGTTGGCACCTAATATATCTCTGGCGGAATTTGGGTGTGTGGGTATTACCTATACACCTCTGCCTTCCCCTTCGGGGACCCTTGTGGGAAGGCGTGAGGATATATTATTATTATATTTAAATGTCCAAACCTGCATACTGGTTTTCCATCGATACAATTCCAATGAGCTGCCAAATCGGCAGCAGCTATTACCTCAACCCTTTTTTTACAGTATTTCCTCCCATTATGTTGTAGATATATATATATATATTTGTGTAAATAAAATTACTCAAGTAATTATGTCGATAACAGTCGCTGGCCATAGTCGGGTTTTACCAAGCGGCATAACTCGCTTGGAAGCGGTAAACATGGGGTCGGTTTCAAATGCTGCGCAAATCGTACACTGCGTAATAGTAACGCTATTAAAAATACCTAATGGCTTTCGATTACAGACGTAGGTAGGTTTATTTTATACGTGACGTATTTATGACGTACAGATTTTAGCGGTGAAGGCCATGGTTTGAAAAATTCTTTCTCATCACAGCTCATCATCGATCATCGTTTGAAAACTTTCATACATTTGAGAAGAAATTCAAAGATCGTATGTATAATCCCCCCGTCCCACAAGGGTCCCCGAAGGGACAGACAGAGGTATAAGTAGTACATACCCACTTTCCGCCAGAGATCTATTTTAGGTGCCAACGTGACAGATGGCGAGTCCATCGCCGTTTCTCAAGCACCATTATACTTACGCCTTTGAATTGCTCCTTAGACGTATGTATAATCGGCCTTGAGAGAAGGCCATGGACTCGCCATCTGTCCTGTTAGCACTGGAATAAGAGAAAAGAAAAGAGAGTACTGTTATACGTCTGCCTACCGCTCCTGAAACCCGTGTTTTGAAGGTACATATAGGTATGTACATAGGTATATATGTATATTCTAACGATGCCACTGGTACCATTAACCCATTACTCATCATTTGCTATGTAGCTGCATAAGGAACGAATGAGTATCCTCCGGTGACAGTAATGCTGCACTAAAACAGTGCTATTTGGTTGCCATTTTCTGCAAGGTGAAGTGCTCCTAACGGCCTATAAACGTTTATTACCCTGTGTGATTTATTAGTAATAGCGGTCCGTCCCGGCTTCGCACGGTTGGACATAAGTTTTTTAAAAAGAAGATATAGCTTATGTCACTCAGGTTGAATGTAGCTTTCCAATGGTGAAAGAATTTTTCAAATCGGTCCAATAGTTTCGGAGTCTATTCAATACAAACATACTTACATACAAATCTTTCCTCTTTATAGCGTTAGTATAGACTAGGCCACTAGCTGTATCACTCGGTTCAGTTTGATATTATACATCATATATTATGATTATCGATCCACTCCCATGCGTAGTATAGATAGTGCCATCCACGAAGACGCGCCCCACCTATTTCTAGTCGCGGGAATCGCAGGGTGCGGGGAGTATGACCCCAGTATTATTATTTTCGTTACACATAGACCTATGCACGCACACTACAATTAGTGCAGTGGTGGGGCGCGTCTTCATGGATGACACTCTCTATACACCTATCTTTACTTCACTCAGTATGGTAGAGGGTATTTTTTCGATTTGTTTATGTCTAGTGCAATCTCTTTGGGCTCCCTTTGCGTCATGAGAGACACTTTTTTATCGGACTCATACTCTCACGTTAATCTTAGTCTTTCTCTTCCTCTCTTTCCTTCAACCTTTCCTCCTAGGCTATTCGGTCCGTAGTTACTATAACTTACTTAAATTAATCAAAAAAGGTTGGTCTTCATTATAGATATGTATTTTTCAGTGAGTAAACTATAGCAATTGGCTGGAGGTCTCTGGAGCAGTACCTTATAAGCTTATAAGACATTAATGCACCCCTATTGGTTAGTATGCATGTATGTATGTATGTATGTAAATATATGTTGGCATGTATGTATATGTGTTAGTATGCTAGCTCGAATTAGCCTTAACTACTGAAACGATATTTTATGTAATGTTGATTCATTCATGCAATTATCGTAACGTTGTTTTATAGATTTTACTTACTGTCTCGCAAGGCATATACATACAGTAGTATTTCCGGATTAATACACCTATGTGTAAATCCAGCTAATAATTTATCTCTGTGCCAGGTTTCATCCAATTTCATCCAAAAATCAGCCGTTCCGGCTCGCGCCCATGTATATAGTAGGATTGTTAATTGTTAATTGTAAAGTTAGATTTGAAATTATTTTTGTTAAAGAAAGATTGTATTTTTTTACAAGTATTTACAAGATTGTATTTACAAGTGTTGTTTCAGTTTATCGAGGAGTGATATTGATGAGGAAAACTATAAAATAAACAGGTTCTTGACTTACCCCCACGTAGGCACTTGTAAAATGGAAATTCCCAGCTGTTAATGAGGTAGAAACACCGCGGGAGCACGCCACTACTGCTTTGTATTCAACGCGCTCGGCCGCCGCCCCATCCGATAACAATGAGCTTGTAGCTGCCGAGTGTGAGGGAAACACTTCTCAACTTGTTGGTTTCTTTATAGATAATGAACCATTTGAGTTTTTTTTCGTAGCGTGAGTTCCGAGACTTACTTGACGGAACATTGGCGAAAGCAATAGGCCAGCCACTTCTAAGGTGCTAAGCAAACACTTCTAATGGCGCCCCCTGAGGGGTCCGGACGTCGCTTAATCGTGAGCTAGGGAGCTGAACTGGACTGCGTGATATTATTTAAATAATTTTGGGGTTGGTTTACTGCTACTGGCTCGGCACGGGCCGGCGCTTGCAAAGGACGGGAGGGTAAATTACGGTTTGATCGCGTCGAGCCTCGCCGGCAAGGACGAAATATCGGACAGTTCTGTTGAGGGTTGGTGTTGGCACAGGCTTCTTGTAGGACCGTTATGTCGTCGTCGATAGCAGGCTTAGGGCGCCATATTTTCGAAATAAGGCTCTACTAAAGCAGAATTGAAATAGGGTTTACACAGATTTTTAAACTGTTCTACTGTGGTAATTTTAAGGAGTAATGAAGTACCGCGCATGTACCACGGGACACCTGTTATTGCCTTGTAATTCTGAAGAGGAAACAACTTTGGAGCAGAGGATTGAGCTACGTGCGCGGGCATACACCACGCACGCGTAGGTCATGGTCGAATACAGTTTGTGTAAATTCTCATTGTGGATTTTAATGAGAGTCAATCTTTTGAGATATTCAGACTTATATTTATGCACGAAAGTCTTATCTTCTAGCTAGGGAGATGGAAAGATAGTTAGAGAGGTACTAAATGACTTTATGTAGGCGGCGGCATTACCATCCGACATAGTATCATAGTCCAAATAAAGCATAGCTTGTCATTGGTAACAAGATAAATATATATGGATAGTAGTAGATAGTAGAAGCAAACTCATATAGATAGGACGCCCATGACTATGGTACACATACGCATCATTGTTCATCACACACATATCTGCCATCGGCGGGAATCGATCATGCGTCCTCAAGCTTCGCAGACAAGAGCTCTGACTACTAAACCAAGCGACCGCCAATACTTTATTATATGTTTGAGTCTTCTATTTAAACACTTAGAATTGATACTTGACTGAAATTGATGGGGTCAAATAACTATACCTACTGTAGAGAGTAAAGCACGAGGCTCTTCAACAAAGATGTGAAGACATTTGACGACGTAAGCACGTGTATCGCACCTGCCCGGAGCTGCATATGCCATAACCTTTTAGGCACTTAATGCCATTGGACAATGGACAGTGTGATTATGAACATAAAAGGATTTTGACTAGGAGATCAGTCCTCGGTACTGCCAGAGTCCTCGACAGTTGGCGCTCAACACCAGGCGGACTTGTTTGCCACCTCAGGAGTATTTTTTTCCTTTCCCTTTTAATATTTGCAATCCCTTCCATTGAATGGCACCTCACTGGCTATTAGATAAGTCTTGTCCAGGCTTAGCACCTGCCATCTCTTTAGGCGATTTACACTCTCTCCATTATTCAGGAGTACATATATATATATATATATATAGACAAAAAGCTTTAGATCAGCAAAACCTATTAGTTCAGCTCATTGTAGCTTGATTTGCATCATATTAAGGTGAGGCCAATCTATATATCAGGATTGGTGTACACTGTAGACTAGATGGAATAACCGGATGTGGCACTAAGTGTTCATAACACCTAACTAGCTGGCACTAGAGAGCTACGTCACGTAAACCGCAAGCGGCTAACACAGCTGGCGTTACTACATGGCACATGGCACTCATCTCGAGTGCCACAAGCGGCAAGTTGGCAATGCCACCCGCACTGCCACTATAATAACTTTATGATAATTATACAGCCTCTCACACCTAAGGTTAGGGTAGGTTAGGGTCGACAACATGCGAGTGATACCCCTGGCGTTGCAAGCATCCATATGCGGTAACCGTTTACCATCAGGCGGACCGCATGCTTGTTTGCCACCCGGCGTCAGCGTCAGCTATCAGCTAGGTGCTTCTTTGATCGTATGTATAAAAGATACATACATACATAGTACATACATACATATAATCAAGCCTCTTTCCCGTAGGGGTAGGCAGAAACCACTTCTTTCCACTTGCTACGATCCTTACATACTTCTTTCGCTTCGTCCACGTTCATTATTCTCTTCATACATGCTCTTCGGTTTAGGGTACTCTTGACCTGACCTTTTTTCAAGACGTCCCTTATTTGGTCTAGAAATGTCCGTCTAGGTCTACCCCTTCCAACACTTTCATTCACACTCGCCTTATACACTTTTTTCGTCAATCGTTCTTCATTCATTCTCTCGACATGGCCAAACCATCTTAGCATACCTTTCTCAATTTTTGTCACTACATCTTCTTTCAGACACAACGCTTCCTTATCTCACTATTTCTTATCCTGTCACTCAGTTTAACTCCTATCATACTTCTTAACGCTCTCATCTCAACTGCATTTATTCGGCTTTCATGCTTCTTCTGCCATACCCAACTTTCACCTCCGTACATGAGTGTCGGAACCAACACTCCCCCATGCACAGCCAAACGAGTCTTGAAAGATACATTCCGACTGCCCATGAAGGGCCCATTCATGCCCTGCCCATTCACCATGTCTCCTGTATTCACTCTTCTTTCAATATCACTCTCACACTATCTATAAAAGATTGATACAAAAATTCACAATAAGTATTTCAGCTAATTACTCAACAGACAAGTTCTTTCTTTCTCAGCATCTTCTTCAAATTCTCAGCATTCTTAATTATACTGGCAGGATTTAAATCCGCCCGTCAGCATAGAAGGCAGGGCCACTGCACTTAACGGGCATGCAACAAATGCACTGTAATGATTGGACTCAAATACATCCGTTTGACTAACCGTATAAGAAAAAAGAATAAATAAATTATATAATTATTATTATTATTATAAAGAAATTATAAGTTAATTACCAATGTTGTTGTATTTATTGCTGTTTATTTAAAATAAACAATTCACAGTTTTCTTAACACTTCAAATTAAAAGGAAAATGTAAGTAGGATACGGGGG
>JACCPG010002826.1:0-40901 GCA_016069955.1 Drepana arcuata | reverse complement strand
TCTGCCTACCCCTTCGGGGACCCTTGTGGGAAAGCGTGATATATACTGTAAATGCAATTTTTTTATACATATGAAGCTTTTGTAATCCGATGATATTTATTGGATCGTATGAAGTTGATTTTACAAATTATAAATATATCTCATCGTCCTTTAATCTCTTCTGACACGTATTGATATTCCAACATCAGTACAGACCGTCGGGGTTTGAACCGGTAACCCTGACTTTGCTTTTCACCCTCAGAGCTCACAACAGGGCAGTTAGTTACATAGTAATAATCATCACAAGGAGTACCATATGGGGCAGAGAGAGTAGAGCGGCATTACTGTCAAGACTTACAGACGTCTTTCGCCAGTCCCTTCATTCATCCCGGTAGTTAGTTAGGGATAAAATCATGAATTACAATTACATTCCCGCAAAGGTATACAGCAGTGGTTTTATAGCCTCAACATATCTCATTCTTTGTACGGGTTATGGGAAACGATTACCGTAGCCTATTTACACTCAGGATACCGAGGTATTGACAATGTCAGGTGTTGTTAGTACGCGTGCACCAACTCTAGACCCTGGTTTGAATTTAAACGCTTTGTGTTTTTTTCTATGAATTGCTTTGTTTTTATTTTCTATTAATTAAAGGAGTTTTGTCGCACAGCGACTATGTCACTCCGTGGGGACACCTGAATATAAAAGTACTTAAAATTTACGCATATATAATTTTAATAAATATTTTATATCGTCAGAACTAGGGTTCGCCAGGATACAAAATCAAAATCAAAAATACTGTTACACAGACCCACATCCTGGCTACATAGTTCTTCTGACATCTTTGTTCTGGTCACATTCCATCAGGATGTGATATAAATCGTCACAGACGTTACAAGTATTGCAATTTGGAGAGGGAACCTTTTTCAGCAAAAAAGCGAATTTATTCGATGGAATATGACCAGAACGCAGGCGGAGTGATGTGACATTGTTCATGTTAAAAAACTACTGCTTGCGGGCCAATTTTGGCACTTTTACCTTTAACACGGTTTGTGGATCACAACATGGTCTTTTTTGCGTTGGATCGTGGACCAAAACCAAGCGCCGTGCCAATTAATCAACCGGCTACTCTCGATAGATAAAATCTACACTCACCAGTTTTTGCCACAAATAACTGTACCTAAGACGTTATTGTATGTAGCTATTAACTTTAGAACTTTGTTACGATAACAGTATGAAGTAAGGTAAGATAGTATCGAGTGGTACCGTTCATCTTTTTATTGGAACCTACTTACGTCTGTTTGGTCGTCATAAAAAACTGCACGATTCTTAAATATTACCCTCGTTACACGTAGTTATGATAAATGGATACCTAGTGAATACGTATGCTTCAAAATAGTCACCTATTACTCATAATTCAGCATTCAGTATCTTACATATGTACATACATATAATTTATCGTCACTCCTTCCCACAAGGGTCCCGAAGGGTAAGTCAGAGGTGCATAGGTAGTACCCACACACCTACATTCCGCCGGACATCTTTTAGGTGCTAACCTGATGCCAACAGATGGCGAATCCATCACCGTTACTCAAGCACGACTATACATAATTACAATTGATATTTTTCTTGAACGTATGCAGGTTTTCTTCACCGTAAAGCTCGTGGTGTGGCTGGTGTGACTAATCACTGTACTTAATTTCAGATAAACTCATTGGTACAGTCAGGTTTTGGACTTGCAATCGAAGATTGGTTATTGATTTGATATAATTGCTGTCTCGTATCCTGTGACCTTTGTGAGTGGGTAGGCATAGGCAACTCACATATACGGAGGCCTTAATGAATCGAAGGAACAAGGAAGGAAGGAACGATGGTACTAAGGATTAACTATATAGTTTAATTTGCCAGAAACAAGGAATATTAAATTAATAAAGACAGTAACCAAATAAGAATTAGGTTATAATAGCGCGATCTACAAAACAGCTACCGCCATCTAGTGGGAAGCGGAGAAATAGAATTAAAATATTTTGTTACAGATGGATAGCAATCGATCGAACATCATTTTTAATTCCATGTTTTAAGGATTCAGGTACATATCAGGTCCTGTTAGTTTGGACACCTAATTAAATTAAACCTAAATCACAGTTTCCCCTGCATGAGCGGCTTCAGGTACTTGTGGAAGCTCTGGTTGACGGGCTCCTTGTTGAGAGGACTCTTGAGCGCCTCCTCCATCAGCCGCTCGTACACGCGGCCGTCGTACGCGCCCAGGGTGGAGTTCAGGATCTGAACATATTATATATATATATATATATATATATATATATATATACACATCCATAATTTTTTTTCAGGCCGTCACACAGGGTTTAGGCAGACGTGTAATACAACAACCTTCGTTCGCCTGAGATATATTTGGGTTGCAACAAGGCAGATGGTCAATCTAACGCCAATTCTCAAGTATTTCCTATCAACCAAATGCAAGTTTCCTTCCGATATTTTTCTTCACCATAAAACTCATCATGTGATTAATCACTGTACTTAAGTTGTACTTAACGAAAACTCAATTATACAGTCGGAATTAGAACTTGCAATATATGCGTCGCAAGCGACTACCTACTCGAACCGTTCTGCCTTACTCGGCCTTACTTTTCAGATAATAATGCTCGGTATAGGTATATTAATAGGTATACTAAAGGTCAGTCACCTCATCTCTGAAGTCAAAGGCATCGACCAGTCCCACAGCATCTGGCCGAATCGCTGTCAATATGTCTTCATACCTACGCTGCAGCTCCTCCACACTGCGCTCTGATATCGAGGTGTACTGGAAACAATAAAAAGCATATAACCCTTAAAGGTTTTTCTGGTGTAACAGTCACGACCGACGTAGCCTTAACAGGAACTGCGCCTTAACAGAAACTATCTTGACAGAATGGAGACTTCGCTTTACATTCGAATTTGCTGTCAAATTGCACATGTTATTTACAATTTTTAACACTCCTATGTTAAAGCAGTTGCCTGCGACACATAGATGACAAGTTCGAATCCCGACTGTACTTTCATTCAGAAAAACTCCAATGAGTTTGTGTTTAGTGATTAGATTAGGAACAAACGATTTTAAATAGCTTAGTTGGGGCTCTGGTTTATTTTTTACCCCAGGGCCTTTGGTTAGTTAGCTACGCCATTGTAGACATGAGTATCTAAGTGTTCCGAGCACACTAGCAAAGGCTATCACAATATATTCACAATTTCTCACCAGCAACAAATCTCCAAGCTTCTCCAAAGTCCAGTAAATCGCATACAGCTCTACCAATAAATTGAGCACCCTTCTCAACGGCTTGGACAAATCGGTAGCTTTTTCTACTTCCCTTTTGTAAGTCGAAAGTATCACTGCTCGACAGTGAGCCTGGAAAATATTAGAAACAGCTTGATAAAAAAAAAAACAAAACCCTGGAAACAGTCTTGAATGGAAAACATTATTATTTCCTAGCGGTCCGTCCCGGCTTCGCACGAGTGGACATAAGATTTATTATAAAAGAAAATATAGCTTATGTCAGTCAAGGTGTTCATGGAGTTCGGCAACGCGCGAGTATGTGTTGCAAGCGTCCATAGGCGGCGGTAACCGCTTACCATCAGGCGGACCGCATGCTTGTTCGCCACCAAAGTCGTATAAAAAAAAAAGGTGAATGTAGCTATCCAATGGGGATGGGGATGGGAATTTTTCAAATCGGTCCAGTAGTTTCGGAGCCCATTCAATACGAACATACTTACATACAAATCTTTTCTCTTTATAATATTAGTATAGATTTGTCTAACTGCTTCTGCAAGGTACGGATAACAAACACATAATTTATTAAATGTAAGTCTTTCTATCTGACTGTTGGATTTGGCTAATCTCTCAAACAGCTGGACTGATCTTGATGTGATTTCCGCTGTCACAGATAAGGAGCTACTTTTAGTTTCCAATACAGAAAGTGCCATCCACGAAGACGCGCCCCAAGAATTTCTAGTCGAGGGGGGTCGCAGAATGCGGGAAGTTTGACCCGTGTCTATTAATTGAAGTGTGCCTTTGCACTTATAGGTAATCAGTGGGCACCGATAATACATGAACATTAGTGGAAGGAAATGCACACCTACACAATAAACTGTAAGGAAGAATAGTGGGGCGCGTCTTCGAGGATGGCACTATCTATCACTATACGTACGTGTATAACGTGGTAACTTTAATTTATATTAAATATGTGACGTTCAATAAGTGTTCCCTGTGTCCCTTACGTTGAATAAAATATTATTGATTTTGATTTTTGTATAAATATTTTTTTTTATATTATATAAGCCGTGGTGGCCGAGTGGTTCGAGCAGTTGCCTGCGACGCAAAGGTCGCAAGTTCGAATCCCGACTGTACCAATGAGTTTTTCTGAACTTAAGTACAGTGATTAGTCACACCACGAGCTTTACGGTGAAGGAAAACATCGAGAGGAAACCTGCATACGTCTGAGAAGAAATTCAAAGGCGTATGTATAGTCGTGCTTGAGTAACGGTGATGGACTCGCCATCTGTCACGTTGGCACCTAATATACCTCTGGCGGAAAGTGGGTGTGTACCTATACACCTTTGCCTACCCCTTCGGTGACCCTTGTGGGAAGGCGTGACGATATATTATTATTTATTATTTAATTACAGGCTTGTTTAATTTTAATTGTCCATACTATATGTACCTCAATAAGAATAATAATGTAGCTTTTCGTGGTAATCTATAGGTAACAAGTTGCATACAACTGTTCAATATTATTTGGTAAGGCACTTACTTCAGAAGCAGCCACGAGTTGCACCGAAGATCTATTCCAGGCATCCTCAGGCGCGAGACCAGTTCTCTTGTACTTGTTTATACTTGATACAGCTGACGCCAATTTGCTGCAGATTGAAATCAAGTTACAAAATATAAAATAAAAAATATCCACATATCTACAAATACGATGAGTCGTGGTGGCCGATCGGTTCGAGAAGTTACCCATGCATTTTTCTGAACTTAAGTACTGTGATTAGTCACACCACGAGCTTTACGGTGAAGGAAACATCGAGAGGGAACCTGCATACATCTGAGTAGAAATTCAAAGGCGTATGTATAGTCGTGGTTGAGTAACGGCGATGGACTCTCCATCTGTCGTGTTGACAACTAATACATATCTCTGGCGGAAAGTGGGTGTGTGGATACTATATATACGGCTCTGCCAATGCCGTCGGGGACCCTTGTGTGAGGATATATTATTATATAACATACAAATATATGCATATAAGTATGAGACAGTACCAGTACCGGACCTGCTCTGAAATTCAGCTATTTTTAATCATCATTCTAAAAACAAAATTGGTTCTAATTTGCGGTTTGTTCGTTATTATTCTATACATAATATAAAATAATATATCCTCACGCCTTCCAACAAGGGTCCCCGAAGGGGTAGGCAGAGGTGTATAGGTAATACCCACACACCCATTTTCCGCCAGAGGTATATTAGGTGCCAACGTGACAGATGGCGAGTCCATCGCCGTTACTCAAGCACGAATATACATACGCCTTTGAATTTCATCTCAGACGTATGCAGGTTTCCTCTCGATGTTTTCCTTCACCGTAAAGCTCGTTAAATTAATGTAATAACTTATATATGCTCCTGCTTCGTAAACGGCGATGGACTTGACATCTGTTAAGTTGGCTAAATATATCTGCAGCGTAAAAACAGTCTTTACACCCGTACCTAGCACTCACAATTTACTTTTAAGGGACTCTTATGAACATTACATACCCGGCAGCGACGTTTTGGAAGCCACGAATTATTCCATCTAAGGTGTTTTCCCATTTCTTCGAAGCGTTTCTCTGCGCAAGATAAGTGGTAGTAGGACTCAAGCGTTGTCCTTCGGATGCTCGCTCAAATGCTTTTACCAACGATCTGTCATAAAAAATATTTTTATGAAATATTTTTTTACGAATTGAGGCATGGTGACCGAGTGGTTTGGTAGTCGCCTGCAGCGCAAAGTTTGTACCAAACTGCAACGCAAAGATTGTACCAAATTTTTGGTACATCATGTCCATGATATGTTTTTGTGTACTATTAAAAGAAAGTATGATAAATCACAGCTTTTAGGTGAAGGAAAATACTTACTGAAAGGATTTGAAAATAAATTCAAAGTCGTGAATTGATGAAAAGATTGAAAGGGTGGGAAAAGATTCCTGCAGGATCGGCAACGCGCGAGTTATACCCCTGGTGTTGCAAGCGTGCATAGTCGGCGATAACCGCTTACCATCAGGCGGACAGCATGCTTGTTTGCCAACCAAGTTGTATAAAAAAAGCAACGGCGGTGGACTCTCGTCCTCTGTGTCACGTCTCTCACGTCTCCCTTCGGAGATAATTGTGAGAATATTGTTTCAGTAATATTATATAATGTGTTTTTTTTCGGTCAAATATTTTATCTGTAAGTAGTTAGTTACAACTGTTTTTTGTAAAAATAGTTAATTGTGAGAATTATTTCGTAAATTTACAGGATCTAAAATACTTGCAGTTTCCACCTTGTAATTACAGAGGTACCCTTTAAGTATTTTAGTACGTGTTGAGTTTGTATTAGCGATGTCAACATAGACGTCTTACCTAGCAGTCTGCAGCATAAGAACGGTGTTCTCTCCCTCATAGGTGCAAGCGGCGGTCACGAGGCCGTATATCTGCGGCAAATTGGATGACAGCATGTACCCGTGACCACCGCACGCCAGGCGACAGCGCTCGATCATCGCGGCACTGTCGGAGGAGCTCACTGCTTTCAGGCAACATGCTAGGGCGTGAAGCTGTGAACAACCAGGGTCGACTAAATCTCAGGAACTATAAGGCCGATTGACTTGAAATTTGGTAGCAGTATTCCTTACGAGGTGTAGAGGTCAGCTAAGAACGGATTTTATGAAACTCATTTTTTTTTAAACACCAATTAACTATTGTCTCCATAGGGGAAGCAATAGTTGAAAAATGTGTTGTTTTTTTTTACTTTTTCACCCGGGCGAAGCTGGGTGGGACAGCTAGTATATTATAAGTGGACAACAAAAAGCAATACATTACGTCTATTCTTACAATGGGCTAAAATCCATATTCGCAAAATTGCCTTTCAAATGAATCCGGTTTGGGCAACATCTATTTATTTATGAAGGAACAGAAAGACACGGTTACAAATAAATTTCCGATAATTAACATAACATAACATCGGTTAGATAGTTCCAAAGTCTATAACGGACATATATAGAAACCTGACTTTGACTTTCTACATACAGGTTTCCTCTCGATGATCTTCCTCGTCGTAAAGGGTGATTAATCATTGTAGAGCGGAGTCAGTCAAGTCTGATTAGATTGGATTACTGGCAGCAAGGACGAGAATAGGAGACTAGAGTAGATATGTAAAACTTAGAACGTTACCTCAGGTAAGTCATCGGCCTTCCCCGCTGCTAAATCATCGTTAACCTTGGCGTATAAATCCCAGAGCCACTTGGCGGTCAGCCTAAAAGCATGGCTCGAAGCTAATGCTATGAAGAGCTTGTGCTGTTGGGTCACGTAGTCCAGGATTTGTGGTTCGGGCTCACTGACAAACAAATGCACGAAAGTTAAAGGCTGATGTGATGAATCCGCCCAAAATTAGGATTTAATAGATATATTTTATATATATATATTTTGCTCCAGGGCCTTTGGTTGCCTAGCTACGCCACTGATTAGGATTTAATAGATATATTTTTATATATATTTTGCTCCAGGGCCTTTGGTTGCCTAGCTACGCCACTGATTAGGGTTTAATAGATATATTTTTATATATATTTTGCTCCAGGGCCTTTGGTTGCCTAGCTACGCCACTGATTAGGATTTAATAGATATATTTTTATATATATTTTGCTCCAGGGCCTTTGGTTGCCTAGCTACGCCACTGATTGAAAGCAAAAAATATATGTAATAATATAAAAATGTAATGATATAATAATATATATAATGTAATAATGTAATAAATAATAATAATATATAAATGTAATAATATATATAATAAGCATAAAAAATATGTATAATACGAAAAAGGATATCATTAATTGGCTCATGCTTCCTCATATGAAGAAACCGAACATCTCTTAAATTATGCAACATAAAACATTAACATGGTTGCCTTGTTGCATAGTTGCTCGCCAAAGTGTGGATTGGCTTATAAAAGGGAGAGCTCACTTAGGCTTTGGTTGGGATTGCCTCCTGACAGCGGAGTAGCGGACGGCGATGGTGACGGCTCTTGCGAGGTGGTTGGCGGCGCTGTTCACGATGATCACCCTCACGTATACCATGGTACCGTACGTCAGCTTTGTGTTTGGGGACGAGGTGAAGGTGCCATCCTGGAGACAAAACATCGCGCGGTTACTACAGTTCATCAAGAAGGGCTTGAAGAGATCTTTGCAGGGTCGGCCACGCGTGAGTGAAAGGGCTGTTTTAGGTCGCTTCCAATATTAATATAATAATAATAATATCCTCACGCCTTCCCACAAGGGTCCTCGAAGGGGTAGGCAGAGGTGTATAGGTAATACACACACCCACTTTCCGCCAGAGGTATATATGCCAACGTGACAGATGGCGAGTCCATCGCCGTTACTCAAGCACGACTATACATACGCCTTTGAATTTCTTCTCAGACATACGCAGGTTTCCTCTCGATGTTTTCCTTCACCGTAAAGCTCGTGGTGTGACTAATCACTGTACTTAAATTCATAAAAACTCATTGGTACAGCCGGGATTCGAACTTGCGACCTTTACGTCGCAGGCAACTGCTCAAACCACTCGGCCACCACGGCTTTTTCCATTATTAGTAGCAGTAATTTGCTGTATAAACAAAAGGATATTTCAGTCTTTCGAAATTTTGTTCAATTCGGACATATCTTTTGTAGAACGTGTAGTATCACGTTAAGTAAAATTAGACATAAAAATATCTAATATTAGAACCGAATTTTGACTCCGATTTAATTTTATTCTAATTCATTTCTCATTTTGACATAATATCTTGCTAATTATAGTATTTCAACTAGAAACGACTGAAATGAGTTTAGCCATATGAAAATTGTACGAATAATCACAAATCGTATACCTATATTGTACGTGTATCGTATATTGGTTTAAAGGTGCCGAATATAGCTGATCAAATTTAGCGGCAAACACTTGTAATTTTAATCAATTGTATGCTTTCTAGTCGCAAATACTCATTCACCTTAGCAACCTGAGCGTTCTTCATTAACATCCGGTCCCTTGGAATCCTGTGATTTTCGAATCCCAGGAAACCGTTGTTGACAGTGTTGAAGCCTAACTTAGCACCAATTTCCCCAATCTTTATCCCCGGCAAAGGCATATGGGTCTGCTCGTCTCGTAGTTGTATCATGAACGGCCGGATACCGCAACTCTTGCCCTTTATATGAAGGTGAGCCATGACAACGCAGTAGTTCGCCGTGTGGGCCACTGAAACAATGCACATAGCTTTTATTTTACTTATTTATTTATTCTAGACATGGATCGTAGTCCTTTAATGGAACACATTTTATTTATGTCTTAAAATAATTACATTTTAGAGTGTTTAGAACAAACCCTGAGTGGGAGCAGAACTTAATTGTCCTCTATGACAACGGAAATTTTTACTTTTCAATTAAGTCTTGACAACTAGGTTAGCTACTATGCCTCGTGGTTTTGCCCCCAGATTTTACTATACATACATGCTCATACACGGTCTCTCCTCCGCTCCCTTGGCAGTAGCATGTTAGTATATGGACCTATATGGGCCTATAGCCTATAGGTTTCCTCTAAAAGCGGGTTATCTAATGGCAAATATATTTTAAAATCGTATTACGGAGTCGTTTCTTAGGTGAGTAATCTGTCAAACATGTAGATATGTAAAGAAGCATGAGGACGCCTGTGATGTCGATATTGACAATATCTCCTCACGCCTTCCCGCAAGGGTCCCCGAAGGGGTAGGCGGAGGTGTATAGGTAGTGCCCATACACCTACTTTCCACCAGATATATATTTTAGATGACAACGTGATAAATGGCGAGTCCATCGCCGTTACTCAAGCACGACTATACATACACCATTGAATTACTTCTCAGACGTATGCAGGTTTCCTCTCGATGTTTTTCTCACCGTAAAGCTCACTTAACCTAGAAAAACTCATTGGTACAGTCGGGATTTGAACTTCCGATCTTTGTGTCACAGGCAACTTCTCGAACCACTCGGCCACCACGACTTTTTACAATAATAATAGGTATGTTATAAAATGAATCATAAATAAAAAAAAATATTGGATTAATATGAACCCTTGTTCTTTAGTATTCATTTATTCAGAGTATCTTTAACTGCTTCCAGAAAGACTCAAAAGTATAGATGGATGGTTATCCCATGATAATAATGAAAATTAGTGATTAAAATTAAAAACACGTAAGTCATACATACAACTGCCGGGCCACCATTTATAAGCTGACAATGTGGAGCTGTTCAAGACGAACTCTTCTGTCTGCGGATCGTATGTAGCTGTCGTCTCCAAACCTCTGATGAACGTGCCGTGACCCAGCTCAGTCTAAAACAAACCAATATTTAACCTTACGAGAGAGAGTCATGGTAGGACGATCTCAATTCGGATGCTTTTTTATTACATGCATTCTCGTCAAGAGTACTCGAAACCGACGAGCATGTATGAAGAGACTCATGAATTTAAACGAAGCGAAAGAGTATGTAAGTCTGGAGAGAAGTAGCGCTCTATACTCTCTGCCTACCCCGTTAGGGACTCGGCGTGATGATATGTATGTATATAATATGCATTCTCGGGCTTAACCAATTTGCAATTATTTTTTATTTATTAATTCAGAATTAACTTTTAAGCTATCTACTGTTCATAAGTACTGTTCTACGGTTCAAGTAGCCTTCTCAATGACGGTCTTTAAAGAATGTGTGTGAGTGTGTGTGTGTATGCGTGTATTAATTGGTTTTTAGTATGGCTCCTGTAATATCATAGTTGAAACGTTTTTTTTTTATTACCTGAGCATAAGTGCCTATAATTTCCATATTCCTGGCTCTCTCCAGCCAGTACTCTCTCTGCTTGTCATCGGCCTGGCCAACGATGGTTGGTATAAACATCGCGTAGTGCAGGGAAAATGGAGTGTTGTCCTTGAATACTGCTGTCCAGAGCAGACTTCGGTAATTGGAGCTGGGTAGTAAAGTAACCTTATATGTTACTTATAGTACATAATGTGTTAGAAAATATAGCTATTATGGTCTAGTAGTTATAGGGTGTTGTGAATATATCCTCATGATGATGTAATAAAAGAAATAGCTCAAAATTATTAAAGGGATTAATACTCGCTTAGAAACATGGTTTCATGTTTTTTAAAGAACCTATTAATAATGTATGTATATGTATTTATTGTTAAACAATTTTTTTTGCAAACAATAAAGTAAAGCTTCTGTCAACTTAGAATGTACTTATTTTATTTGCTTTTCCATTATGTTCAATCACATATCAAAGCCACTTCCCCATTCTCTAAGGCATCTTGTAGTCCTACCGACATTATCTACACTAATATTATAAAGAGGAAAACTTTGTTTGTTTGTTTGTTTGGTTGTAATGAATAGGCTCAAAAACTACTGGACCGATTTGAAAAATTCTTTCACTGTTGGGAAGCTACACTATCTCCGGTGAACATAGGTTATATTAAATTGGACCCGATAGGTGGCGCTGCGATCGAGTTTCAGGAATTTAACTTTTTCACCCGGGCGAAGCTATCCCTTTCTGTGTGTCTTAAGGTGGATTCGAGAATGGCTTAGATTTACAATTGGACCCGATAGATGGCGCTGCGATCGTGTTACGGGCAATTTAACTTTTTCACCCGAGCGAAGCTGGGCGGGACAGCTAGTAAAAGCTATAGATAGTGCCATCCACGAAGACGTACTATTCTTCCTCATTGTTTATGACTGTGATGTCTATGTTTTTTTTAATTTTAAACGCAGGTTTGACTTACGGGCGTAAAGAATGACTCACCGTGCTCGTTCCTCGTTGCTTTGATTAGGATCCTGTGCATCATTGAGGATCTTGTAGAAGAGCACGGCCTTACGAATTGAGTTCTCATACTTTTCCTTATGGCTCAGGTATTCTTCGGGAATCGTGTCTAAAAGGTCCTTTACGCTCAACACTTTATTTTCTACAATAAAAAAGTCCTTATCAAAGTTAGGTAATACTTCTACGATAATCGATATCTGATCTCTAACTACTGTTCTGGAGGTATCAGTTACTATTTCTGTAGAGCACGTATGTAGTTCAAGTAGTAGCTTCATCATCATCATTATCATCATCTGCCCACTCTAGTCCACTGCTGGACATAGGCCTCCCCTAATGAGTGCCATAGCGCCCTGCCTTCAGCTTGCCGCATCCGGCATCTACCAGCAGTCCTTCGCAAATCGTCATCCCACCTGGTCGGAGGGCGTCCTAACTACTTGTAGTAGCTTGCAAAGCTAAAATTGCAGAGTCAAGTCCAGATGATCCAAAACATTTAATTTTCGGAATTTTAATACAGTATTTTATACCTTGAGTTTAACCGTGAAGGAAGCCTCGATGCTCTCTATCAGCCACTAGCTACTCGTCATCAGTTTCGTGGGTACCTACCTACGTAAATCTCACCATTATCATATATCGAAAAATAAGAAGACTTTATATATGTCTGCCTTATACTTAGTAGACCACATCGTGGGAATGCTTGTAAGTTGGCATCCCGACTGTACCAATAAGTTTTCTGAACTTAAGTACAGTGATTAGTCACACCACGAGCTGAACGGTGAAGGAAAACATCGAGATGAAACCTGCATACGCCTGAGAAGAAATTCAAAGGCGTATGTAGAGTCGTGCTGGAGTAACGGCGATGGACTCGCCATCTGTCGCGTTGGCACCTAATATACCTCTGGCGGAAAGTGGATGTGTGGGTATTACCTATACACCTCTGCCTACCCATTCGGGGACCCATGTGGGAAGGCGAGTATATATTAATAAGCGCCTGACAAAAAATATTAGCAGCTTTACACATATCCCACTCTTATAGCTATGAGAGTCTACATCTAACCTCACGACGTAACGCGTACGTGATAACACATGAACTACATGAACTCCTGCAGAAAGAGATAGTTCGTGTTGAAATGACAAATTAAGTTGCTAAGTCAATTGTAGATGGTGTACCAAATTTACAAAAGGATGCATTGACGAAACCCCAATAAATTTCTAAAGCTATAAATAGTATAGATACATACCCAACTTTCGCCTTTCGTGAGTAATCTCAACTCCTCCGTCCAAATGGTTGGTCAGTTCCTCTGTTCTGAAACTGCATTTCTCCCTTTCACTTTGCAAATCTTTATTGATAGTAGTCGCCATCTCAATACGGTTTCGACATTAAATATTTGTATCACAATAAGCACTAAAACAAAGTTCGTTTCGAACGATAACACGATAATATTATAGTTATCTATATAACATAATTAAACCCAAGCATTCCTAGATACGTGAAAACAAAGTGTTGATAAGATTCACTGTTTGTTTGACGGTGGAATGTTTACTATTTTACGCAACGTTCGTATGCCCACCTACAAAAGTGTTAACATATTATTAATGATATTAACAATAATTATATGTTTTATTTATATCTTTTATTTATAAATTTATTTTATTAAGCCGCGGTGGCCGAGCAGTTCTCTGCGACACAAAGATCGCAAGTTGGAATCCCGACTGTACCAATGAGTTTTTATGAACTTAAGTACAGTGATTAGTCACATCACGAGTTTTACGTTGAAGGAAAACATCGTGAGGAAACCTGCATATGTCTGAGAAGAAACTCGCCATCTGTCACGTTAGCACCTAATATACCTCTGGCGGAAAGTGAAAGTGGCGAAAATCTTTTTTTTATGGGTTCACGATTATGTATATTCTCAAATACTAGCTTTGAGAATATACAATCATAGGTACTTACGTAGCTTCACGCAAAGTCCTCACGGAGAAGACAGAATAATGCGCCAATTGTCTCTTAGTACAAACCTCTTTCGCTTTATCCATATTAATACAAATAAATAAAATTGGTATGTCTGTTTGTAATATTAAAATAACCCCTTTTTAACAAAATATATTTTTAATTTTTTTGTCTATCTGTCTGTCTGTTTGTTCCGGATAATCTCCGAAACGGCTAGCCCGATTTCGATGGGACTTTCACTGGCAGATAGCTGATGTAGAAAGGAGTAACTTAGACTACTTTTATTTAAAAAACCGAACAATATTTTATTTGTTAAATTCCACGCGGACGAAGTCGCGGGCACAGCTAGTCAGAGAATAATGCTAGTTCCACTGCTCCTATCCAGTACAAATTGCTCGTTCCAAACCACTGCCTTTCGCTTTCACTATCCGTCGCATACTGCATAATATATAGTATGGTATGGATATATCGATAGGAAACCACAGGAGAAATTCGTTATACAAGTTTACAAATGACTTGGTCTAACAGGATTTCAATGGAGCTCGTTCCTAATGACGCTCCAATTAGCATACGGCCCTGGAGGAGGTGGAGTGGGATTCCCATTTTAGTTTCGCATCCGGTTCTTCTGAGGTTATGTGAACATATTATTTGTCGAGTTGACGCGGCGCTTAGGATTTATTGTAAAGTGTTACAGTGGAAATTATTCAACTTTTTATTTTCGCTCTGAATCTGAAGTAACTGTAAACTGATAAATTTATACATGTTGAATCTAACTACGTATTTTTTTTATGTAATTAATAGTTTCTGAACGAACCCATAAAACTATGTTTCGGAGTGAATATTACCTTCCGTCTTTAATGATATTGTCATTATGTTGTTTTCGGAGTAATTTTTTTTATTTCTTCGTCTTAAGGATATATTTCAAATTCACAATTCTTGACAAGTTCTAGAATTAGACTCTAGACAACTATTATATTTTCTTAAACATCCATATGACACGAATATAAAAACTCTTACAGGATTCAATTTAGTTACATACATACACATCATCACGCCAAATCCCTAACGCGGTAGGCAGAGAGTATAGAGCGCCAGTTTTCGCTAGACTTACATACCTCTTTCGCTTCGTCCACATTCATCAGTCTCTTCATACATGCTCGTCGGTTTCGAGTACTCTTGACATTCTCGTCCTTGAGCGTCCGATTTGATCTAGGTAGTAAATTTAGTTCCAAAAAAGAATTTGTTGGAGATATACTAACATTACGTAAGTGTCAAACATGTATGACGCTTTAGGTGCTAACTGGTCAGTGTTTAGTGACAAGGCAATATTACTTAAATTTCGTGTATACAAATAATGATGGCCGATTTAAATACATTGGTATCTCTTAAATACGGTTTTAAAAAAAATGGGCATAAAAAATATAAAGCAACGTCGCCATCGTCGACGTCAAGCAACGCTAATCGCTATGGTTAAGCATACATTTTAAGATATATTTTATACTTTAAAGGAGGTCGACGATAGAGGTCCGTAAGTCTCGATTAGGCTGCTCTACTCTAGTGAGGGACTTTGCTTAATCATAAATGTGAATATATAAGTATTTTTCTGGAAGTGATCACAGATCACTATAATATATGCCTATAATCGTGCCTTTGTTCACCTACTTCAACGGACAGTTTTCAAACGTAACTCGTCTATCAATTAGGATTTGCGCGTCTGGCTCGGCACGTGTGCGAAGATTGGGTGGAATATTAAGGCTTAGACAAGGTTTGGGTATGTTAAAGAATATGTTTCAGTAGGTAGTAAAATTATATTTATTCCGAGGTATATGTTAAATTATTATGCACGTACAATAAATCCTTTTTAAATATAACAATATGATCACAGTTTCCCCTGCATGAGCGGCTTCAGGTACTTGTGGAAGCTCTGGTTGACGGGCTCCTTGTTGAGAGGACTCTTGAGCGCCTCCTCCATCAGCCGCTCGTACACGCGGCCGTCGTACGAGCCCAGGGTGGAGTTCAGGATCTGCGCAATAAGGACTGTGTGAGAAACCGATGAATGTCGACTTGTATTAAGCCTCAGTTATTTGTAAGTTCGCGTCTAATCTTGACTAGTCGATATCCTAAAATCTGACCCCTAGAACAAATCCCTTTTTGTTCATCCTATAACTTCTAGAAGCGAACTGTTCCATTTTTGCGACATTATGTATGAGCTATATAAACTATAATGTGAGGCGTACGATTTGATGTGTATATTTGTAACGATAAGAACAATCAAATGCTAGAATATAATAATCCTTACCTCATCTCTAAAGTCAAAGGCATCGACCAATCCAACCGCATTGGGCCTGATCGCCGCCAGGAGTTCCTCATACCTCTGCTGAAGGTTGGTTATATTTTCCTCCGAAATCGACGAGAACTGAAATCAATTAAACATAAAAGAATTTGCTTCACTATGACTGAACAGGTAAATACTCAATAGGATCTCCGGAATTTTTACCTAGAATAGAATTATTTTGTAAGTAAGGAAACTTCTTTTTCGAACGGATTTTCCTGCCCTGACAGGTACTTAAACATATCAAATCAAAATCTTTTTATTTCACGTAGGCCCAGGTGGGCACTTATCGAAAAAGAAGCACGGTTCGGGTTGGTCGCTTATATTGGTGGTGATGTATGATGTATACATAATATACATCATACATCACACCGTCTTACATATTCATGCTTTCCCGCGAGGATCCCCGAAGGGGTAGACAGAGATGTGTAGGAGTAGTACACATCCACTTACCGCCAGAGAAATATTTTAGGTGCCAACGTTATAGATAGCGACTCCGTCGCCGTTTCTCAAGCACTGTACATACATACGTCTTTGACTTTAGTATTGAATAATGTTTATGATCTCCAACCTTGAATCAGTGAATCTGTAAGACAGCACATACCCTCAAAAGGTCTCCAGTTCTCTCCAAAGCCCAGTAGAAAAGGTATAAAGTTGACAGTTGTTCCAGAACCGTTTTTACGTTAGGACTGGATGAAGAAGTGAGCCTCAGGATTTCCTTCCTGTATACGTCACACATCACTGCTCGACAATGTGCCTGCAAAATTAACACACATTTTATAGATATATATTTTTTTGGCATTTTATTCCTAGTGGTTGTTTCACAAAAAAAATACTTCGTGAGCCCTATGACCCAAGAAGCTGAGAAGCACAGATACCAACCTCAGCAGCTTGAACCAACTGCACCGTTGTCAATTCCCATGCATCTTCGAAGCTCATACCTGACTTGACTCGTTTGCGTATACTTAAGGCACAAGCTGACGTTTTGCTAAAAGAAAGGTAAACATAGAGCCTTAAAAAATTTTTGAGTTAGCGCAAACAAAGACAAAATAATCAGCATTCCAAGTTTGAGTTGCTCGACTGGGACAGTACAGCCAACCTTAGAGAAAATTACACCTTAAAAGCTCTGCTTTATAGCATCGTTCTCCAACGCAAAGCATGGTTCACAAAATTCCGTTGAAAGTAGTAAAGCCAGTTGACTTGATTTTGTCCAAACGTTTCTTCTACTAGCCCAGCTCACAAATCATCAATGCTCTAAGCCGATCCCCACAGAAGGTGCGAGCGATACCCCCGGTGTTGCAGGGTGGTCAGGCGAACCGCATGCTTGTTTGCTACCTTTAACATGAAAAAGCATTACAAAGATATAATTATCTACCCTGCAGCAACTGCCTGGAAGGCTTGAATAATTCCTGTGGGAGTTTGATCCCAAGTAGCCCGGCGGCCACTCACAGCTTCGGATAAATAAGCAACTGTTGGCGTCAGTTCTTTGCCAGCCTCCGCTTGTTCCCATGCTTTAATCAAGTATCTGAAATCATCATAGAACACAGTGGCTAATCACACTACGAACATTAGGGTCTTGGAAAACATCGAGAGGAAATTCAAAGAGATATAATAGTCGTGCTTGACAAATGGCAATATAATATAATATTTACTAATTAAAACATTCAGTACTTTAAGCATATAAAGAACAAAGACTCCTCCCACAGGCTTACGCTTAAAAGGGGACTAGTTACTAACAGTCAGTAGTCATGAAAATTGATATTTTCTAAAAACTCATTCGTACAGTCGGGATTTGAACTGTCGAAAGATTGCATTTTTATGTTGCAGGAAATTTGTATCTGTCTTCAAAAAAAGAAAACCCACTTTTCTCGTGAAAAGAGGGTGATGCCACACGTCTTTGGGAAGGTGTGAAAATATTAAAATTCTTATTGAGTACTATACTAGAAGTAAAGAAACATGTTTATGGAAAGGACAGAATGATAAGCAATCGTCGATAAACACTGGAAACCTATCATTAAGCATGCATGTCATAACAAAACATGCCCGCTCTGGCACATTATAGCCTTCCTCAATACGAGGAATACTCGTATATCCAACGAGGTTTTTTTTCAAATTGGATTAGTAGTTCCTGAAATTAACGCATTAAAACATACCAAGTCTGCCTCCCTATAATATTGGCATAGATGTTCGAACAAGTAACTTACCTCGCTGTCTGCAGCAGTAGAACAGTATAATCTCCTTCATAGGTCCTGGTGGCGCTGACGAAGGAGTATATCAAAGGAAGGTTCGAGGACAGCATGTAGCCATGCCCTCCGCACGCCAACCGGCATTGTTCTGTGAAAACTGCGGAATCTGACGTACTAACGGCTTTCAGGCAGCTGGACAGAGCGTGGAGCTGAAACAGAAATTAAACAATTAGCAACATTAACTTTCGACAATTTTGCAAAGCCGTAGTTGCAACACAAAGATTGCAAGCTCGAATCCTGACTGTACCAATAAGTTTATCTGAACTTAAGTACAGTAATTAGTCACACATAGTACAGAAAATATGGTGAGGAAACTTGCATACCTACGTTTTAGAAGAAATTCAAAGGCATTTGTATAGTCGTTTTAAATTATTTTTATCATCAGATCATTACGAAATTTAAATGGGTTTCTCTTATGTAAGAGAAATGCATTTTACAAGTCCGTCCGCATATGACCGTAGGTAATGCCCGAATATACATACAAAAATGTAAACATATTTATAGAAAACCTCCGTTTTATAAATAGGTTATAAATGTTACGTAATCAATCCCATCAAATCAACATTCCATTGATAAATATATGCAACTGATTTGCATGCTTTATATCTTATCACACATCAACAAAAACATAAAGATTACCTATTATCATAAAGGTAACCTTAACTTGTACTCGTAATCTCGACCTTTAGCTGACCCTTCCAATAAGGGGACACAATCAAACTTAGTACATGCAATCAATTGATAATGAGGTGAGGACAAACTTCAAAAGTCATGACACTCTTGGGCATGCAGCGGCCTTGATAGCGGCCAGCGGTATTTTAACTTCTTTTTTTTGTTTACCAATTAATACATGCAATACGCACATAGAACACTTCACAGAATCGAAACTCCATGGACAATAACGTACTTATAAACGCCATATATATACAAATGTAAAGCAATATGAAGGACATAATAGTTCGTAAAAAAATTGGCCAGCTCTATCTATCGAGGCTGACTAAAAACTATTTTCGTGAGAATTAATACACTTAAGTGGGTTCAAAAGAACGGCACGTACCTCTGGAAGACTGTCCACTTTCCCTTCTCTCATGTCAGCTAGCACTCCGGTGAAGGTACGCCACAGCCAATCGCTGGTCAGCTGCAAAGCGTGCGCCGTCGCTATGCAGATAAATAGCTTGTGCTGCTGTGTCATATAGTCCAGGATCTGGGGTTCTGGTGCGCTGTGGATTATAATAAATATAAATAAATGCTTGTCTGTATTTTATAGAATTGTAAACAGCTGGACCGATTTTAATGAAATTTCTATGTTTCTTCAGATTCTTCCGACAATGGTTTAGGTTCACAATTGGACGAGATATAGTGGCGCTGCGTTCGTGCTAAAGCAATATAAAAAATAAAATATACTTTTATTTTTTCACCCGAGCGAAGCTGGGCGGGACAGCTAGTAAATAATAATAATTAATACCCTGGAACAATAGGTTAGTTATAGTCACTAGGTAGATGGGACATGGTCTTCCTCTGTCTCTTCTTCCAAATGCTTTTGCAATGTATATTTGTTTCGTCTAAGGGATCTTAAAATTGACGTATTTGTGAATCCATTCTCAAATACGTACTTGGGTCTAGGCTGCGACTGCCTCCTCACTGCGGAGTATCTGACGGCTATGGTGATGGCTTTAGCCAAGTTGAAAGCCACTTCATTTACCAACGTCACTCGCACGAACACCATCGTGCCGTACGTCAGTTTTCCGTGTCTGGCCACTTTAACGTAAGTCCCATCCTGGAATTCGAGTATGTGTATGAAAAGAACGCAAAAAAACGACTTACACCCAGAAATTATCGTCACGCATTAAGTTGCAAACAAAATTTATTCTTGTCTCATTTTTCGGTTAGGTATTAATTACTTCTTGGGTATTTGGGTGTCTCCCTCCTTCTGTATTATTTTGTGGAGCCAAGCATGACTCAGACAAACCTTGACTGAGTAAATATTATTGAAGGTCATTTTATATTTTCTATCAAGTGATTTATTAATGCTTCCTTTATGATACTAGAATTTAACTTGAGTTTTCTATAAAAACTAATTAAGGTATTTAGCTATTTGTACATGCAGTCAAAATACAAATCGACAAAATAATCCCATTGTTCAATGTAACATGAAAATTACACCACATCATATATTACTGATTACACCACATCATATATTACTGATTACACCACATCATGTATTACTGATTACACCACATCATGTATTACTGATTACCCAAAGCAACAACTACCTTTAAAACTTGAGCATTCTTCATCATCAAATTCTCCCTAGGGATCCTGTAGTGATCAAACCCAAGGAACCCGTTGTCCGCTGTGTTGAAGCCCATCTTGGGTCCGACCTCGCCAACCTTAATCCCAGGCCTGGGCATGTGAGTTTCCAGGTCTCTGATCTGAACTATGAAGGGATGAACGCCGTGGCAGACCCCTTTTGTGTATAGCTGAGCCACCACAATGCAGTGGTTAACTGTCTTGCCAACTATAACAAATACATTTAATTAAGCTTGGAGACTAATAGCCAAGAAAAGTCGACCACTTTAAACAAGTGCGAGATTGTAAGACACGGATCTTTTCGCTTCACTTATACTTAGCGATACTGATTCCTTGGAAGTATCCCTAACATTCTTGAAACATTAGGAACATACTAGATATTCGATCTCGTATGATATCGTAACGTACGATATCGACTCTCGATCCGAGCAATTATAATCTATGTCTATATATATAAAAATTACTGTTTGTCTGCATGTCCTTTATAGAATTTTAAACGGCTGGACCGATTTAATGCAATTTTCTGTGCCTTCAGGTGGATTCGAGAATGGTTTAGATTCACAATTGGACCCAAAAGGTGGTGCTGCGATCGTGTTTCAGAAAATAATTTTAACAAAAAATTATTTTCTGAAACACGATCGCAGCTGCTGGGACGGACTGCTAATTTAGTATAAAATATAATCAAATTAATCCGCAGGGCAAAGTTGGTATGATACATATAACATGATACAAGATGATACATAAATTTTTGTCTTTGTACAAATTATTTCGAAAGATCGTTTGAATAAACTATCGGAAGTGATTATCTGAAGTGAGAGTGTAATTGAAATGTTAGCACTTACGGCCCCCAGCCCACCATTTGAATGAAGTCAAGGTGGGGCTGTGAAGCACGAACTCCTCCGTCTCAGGATCGTAGGTGGCCGTGGTCTCCAGCCCTCGGATGAAGGTGCCATGACCTAGCTCCGTCTGATAAATGAATCGTAAAACATATTGTTATTCACTAAAAACTAACATTTTGACACTTTTACAATTATAATTTAAAATAATATAATATTTGATTGTTGGTAATGGATCTAAAGCCGAATACTCCGGTCTATGTCTCCCGCTTAAACTACACTACAAAGGCGGAAGACATAGTGGAGTATGTTCACCGGAAGAGCTTCCGGTGAACATACTGTGAAGTATAGGCCGAGAGTGCAGATGCTGGAGTCGCGCCGCAACGTCAACTTTAAGGCGTTCGTGGTGCGCGTGCCGACGTGCTACCTGCACCTTGCCATAGACGAGGACTTCTGGCCGCAGAACGTGGTGTTTCGTCGCTTCCGCGGACAAGTGCCACACGAACCCGTAGTGAAGTGACCTATGGACCTTAAGATTTTGTTCTACACTATCGCATTGGGGAAACCTGTAATGATAGTTGTTAGTAAGAAATAAATAAAGACAAAAACGACAGTCGATTCTAAAAGTTCTTTCAACTATGGAAAGTACATTATCAACACACGCAGGGCACTACTGGTAATAACATGATCGTGTATTCATCGACACATAATGTGACTATATTTCTGCTTAGTGCCAACTATAGGGAGGCTAAAAAAATCCGCGATACAAACAAAAAAAAATGCCTAAGTAGTTCCTTAGATCAGCGCGCTGAAACAAACAACGTATAGTAAGTATAGATTTCTTTTTCTACCTGAGCATAAGTCCCTATTATTTGCATATCCAAAGCACGAGGAAGCCATGTGATCTGCTGCTCCGGCGTACACTGCCCCATAATGGTAGGCACAAACATCCCCAAGTGCAGGAGGAACGGAGAGATATCCTTGAAGAAAGCGTCTGCTGTCCGCCGGAGAGCAGAGGAATTGACCCTGGGATTGGAGAATATACAACATGGGGATGCGTGAAGAGATATATGATATATAGGTAGTCACTTAAAACTGCCAGGAAATATCCTTCCTAGGAAACGCGGTAAGACGTGAGTAAATTTATATTGCTGGGCTGCACTATGATGTGTTTTATTCCAGAAACGAATAACATAAAACAACTTTTACGAATATAGAACGGGCACAAGTAAATAAAGATAATTTTAACATATAGTTGTATTTCTTTCGTTATCACGTCCAATCTGGTGACAGTAAGGATCGCCATTTCGATTACATTATGGGTTAAAAGCGATGACCTTGATATTAACTATTTCGCAGCCTATTTACGCTTACACTACCGAAGTATCACTTGGGCGTTGCCGCTCTATGTTCGGAGAGGTGTTATACGGTGTTGGCAGGATAATGGAACTAATCCCTCTGCTGCCAACACATTATAACAATCCTCCCCTCAACCCAAGGAGCTCATTACTGGTAACCTTATTCACCGCGTAGGAACACAACACTAATAATTGTGTTATTTGGCTACGGACTTCTATAAGGTGGAGGTCCTGTCCCAGTCGGGCAGCTCCTAATTCGAACGGGAAACCCATAACTGGTTTGCCGTTCGAATTGTTCGAATGCCCAACCTCTCTTAAGTGATTGAAGATAAACGGTGAACAGATCGGCGGGATGATTCAGTGCTTTTGTGTTCATAGAAGATCATTTATTCATATAATACATGAATTGACACTTAAAAAAAACGTATTACATGGCCTTATATCATTAACTTAAAATGTATTTCGTGAATTTATCGATGACTCGTGCCTTAACCTTATAAACAACTGATTGTAATTCCAATTGTATTCTTGCAAGTGCCAGTTACTGGAAGCAGCATTGTATTGAAATTTTGTTATAATTTTGATGTAAGAATTGTAATCAGTTGGAAAGTCGGGGTAGCATCGGTCAGCGAACTCAAATATAAAAAAAACCCATATAATTATAGATGAAAAACCGTAATTGTGAACCGTAACTTTAAACCGTAACCGTAAACAAAATAAGGCATTTACAAAATCCATTACGTATGCTAGTTAGTAGAGTTAGTATAATCCCATCATACACACAGATCATATATGACAATATGTTGTCATCTGTCAATCTAATTTAATAGAAAACTTTTCGTCAGTGCCAACTAAACACTGCTTAGCGAATTTCCATATTTCTACTCGAGAATAGTTTGTGTAACCTTCAAATAAATTGACAAGACCTTGATTTAAATACACTCGCAAAAACAAAACAACAGCGGTTTTCCGAAACTCGCAGACGTAGTATACAATCGACCAATGTATGATAATTGAATTTTTTGTTCATTTAGGTACCGATCCATTTAAATAAAAATTAATACCTAATTGTGTTGCTAAGCGCAAAACTCGAAAACGGCTGAACCGATTTGGATGATTTATTTTTTCTTGCAGATGAAGAAGGTATGTTTACCAGCGTAAAATTAAAGTTCTTCGGATATTTTTCCGAATAAAACATATCCTTTGTGTTCCAAATTTCAAACAATTCCTATCAATAGAGTTTACTTTTGCGGAACAAACATTCGCGTAACACAAATTTTCGCTTCAATGTAGAGGAGTATTAATCTCTTACCCCATGGATTCAATGCCAGTTAACTCCAAAAGTTCTTCTTTAACCATTTTGCTGTATAGAGCAGACTTCCTGACCGCGTTCTCGTACCTCTCCTTCGGCCCCAAACATTCTTCAGGTATCTCGTCTCTTGTAGCATCGTTGCGTAATGCAATGTCTTCTACAAATTTAATTGAAAATATGGTGATACACATTCATTTATAATAATATAAAATTAATATATCTTCACGCCTTCCCACAAGGGTCCCCAAAGGGGTAGGCAGAGGTTTATAGGTAAAATAACTCATACACCCACTTTCCGCCAGAGATATATTTTAGGTGCCAACGTGGAGTCAAACGCCGTTATTCAAGCACAACTATACATACGCCTTTGAATTGCTTCTCAATCGTATGCTGGTTATCTCTCGATGTTGTCCTTCGCCGCTCGTGGAGTGACTAATCACTGTATAGTGGGTGTGTGGGTATCACTGTACCTAAGTTCAGAAAAACTTATTCGTACAGTCGGAATTCGAATTTGCAATCTTTATGCTGCGAGCAACTGCTCGAACCATTCGTTCACCATGGCTTCTAAGTATATAGAAAAAATTGGGATAAATTCTTCTCATCTGTATGTCAGCAAAGCATAGCCTATGACATTATTTCATGTTTAAAGTATTTCGTAGCAAGCTACGTTGACTTGAGTCAAGGTACTCAAGCTCCTGAAGAATAAAGATATCCTTACCTATCTTCTTCCTCTGCGTAGTATACTTTTCTCCGCCATCAATGATAAAAGTCACTTCCCGTATGTCGAAATTACACCTCGCTCTCTCTTTGGCCAGGTCTTCGTTAACGCCTTTATTTATTTTATCATCCATTGTTTATTTCCTTATTATTTTACTTTATCATCACTTTAAAACCGCTGTGTTTCGTCGCACCACCTTAGCCACTAATACACAACAGTTCATGCAAATTTTGTATTGTTCGTTATATCAGTTTCCACGTATGTAAAGTGAACAATAATACATAATATATTACCTACCTACTGTGACAACGTCTTTCACTGACTGACCCACCCGGCTTAGTTCAAGAGTACGATCGTTATGTGTACCTCTACTAGAGCCTTCCTCCTAAGCGGAGTAGTTATCATGTATATCAAATGAGGTCAGATAAAAGCAAACATCCGCCTGATGGTAAGCGGCTACCGCCGCCTATGGACACTTGCAACACCAGGGGTATCGCTCGTACGCTGCGGACCCTGCAGGAATCTTTCAAATCATTCCTTAAGAGCTCCATACTGAAGGAGAAAGGGGAAACCTCAATGGGGAACTCATTCTACAGCCTGAGCGTTCGCGGTAGGAAACTCCTTTGCAACCGCGCAGTACGAGACCTTCTTGGTTCCAAGGTATGGGGATGAATTCACCGTTGATTGCGAGAGGTGCGGTGGTAGAAGGTCCTCAGCTCTAGCACATTTGGTGCAACAGCACCCTCGCTTATTAGGTAAGTAAGTTTAGGTAGGTAAGTCTTCAGAGAATTAGCGCCCTACTATCTGTCTGCCTATCCCGTGAGGTCTTAGCGTGGGTACAAACGTGACAGAAGGCGAGTTGTCGACGCGTACCAAGCGCAACTTTATACGTCCTTGAATTTGTTCTCAAACGTATGCAACCTGCATGCACCTCACAATGTTTGCCCTTGACGTAAAGCCCGTGGTGTCATATATTGAGAACTCATTGGTTCAGACTAACATCTACCTTGACTTTGATGGTGGTCACTGGCCACCAAGACTCTACCTAAAAACCTTGACAGTGACCAAGTCTAAACATTTTCTGCCAGGGATAGATTAGGCTGTTCAAATGTTGCCATCCCTATTGACCTTTAAGTTTCGTTACCCTAGTGTAAATTATCCTACTAATATTATAAATGCGGAAATTTGTCAGGATGTTAGGACCTGCCGCCCTTGACTCCAGCCTACTCAGCCGGATGATAAATTCGCCACTAAGCCCTGAATTTATCGCTTGGATTAGCTGCCGGCTGTTGTAAAACGGTATCCAGATAACGAATTGCATTTATTGTTTATGCAATTCTTAAGCCATCGGTAAATAGGTGGTATCTTATTAGGCGGTATCTCGTGTGACGTCATATTATCAGTTGTAAACATATAATACGGTCGATATGAGCAAAACAGTGGGGTACATCTACTCTGAATTTAATCGTTTACTTTTGGGCCTATATATCCTCACGCCTTCCCACAAGGGTCCCCGAAGGGGTAGGCAGAGGTGTATAGGTAATACCCACACACCCATTTTCCGCCAGAGGTATATTAGGTGCCAACGTGACAGATTTTGGGTTAATTTTTTATTTTCACTTTAGTCTGTAGGTACGACATTGATATTTACCCATATAAAATCTAGATATGTATGGCAAGTAGTCGTACGGTCCCTGGCCCCAGCAATTTGAAGTTTTGATTAGTGGTGAAAGGTTAAAAAACTGGTTAGGTATACGAAAGTTTCTGGAAGAAGAGGAAGAAAACGTTCCAATTACGTAGATCAAATTGATCGAACAGTTTTCTTGTGAGGTTCCCATCCATGTAGATGGATAAGAACCTACTCAAAACCGGCGACTATGTATGATGAGACTGATGCATGAAAGTCTAAAGAAAACTGGTGATCTTCTCTCTCTGTCTACTCCGTATACACTCGGCGTGACGATATGTATATGTATGTCGAATACTCCAAAGGTGAAAAGAATTGAACAGTAAAACGAAGTAGGTATTGAAATTCGCTATTACTTCAAATTTGCACACAGTCACTTTTGACGAACACAGTTAAATACATTTTGTATATAAACCGAAGTGCTATTGATATTTGATCAACGTATTTAATCGCAGTGTATAGGATCAAAAGGTATCTAGCACTCACTGGATTGCTTGCAAGAGACCGGTGGACAGCAGCGCACTAAAGTGCATAATTGCAAGTCTATATAGCTATCATAATAGGTATGCTTATTCACGGTTCTGTATTGAAGTTAGTTACAAATAAATTCGCTCACTGCGTCAAGGTCAGTCGGTAGAGGGCGAATTCAGTGTATTTCCAAATTCATAAACAACGCGATGCTGTTAGTGCTACATTACGTCAACTTGGGAGAATGGGAACGTCTAGAGAAAATACGAACTCTTTTCTTTGAAGATATATTTAGGTGTCAACGTAATAGCGAAACCGTCCGACATTATATACGTATTTGATTTTTTTCTTTTACACATCTAAGTTTATTCTCAATGTTTTCCTTCGCCGCAGAGCTCTTAGTATGGCAAATAACTATACCAAACTTCAGAAATAACTCTAAGCCACCAACCACCAAAATTCCATTGTTCACGTCTTCATAAGTTTTCCCATTCGTGTCCTACACATTAGGTTTTTTAAAAAAAATCTAGTTCTCAATAAATGTTTTTATTTACAATACCAACAATTAATAATATTTACAAAGAACAGTTGAAACTAACTACTTAGAGAAAAAATATTTGTCCCAAATCGGTATCCCGAGGCAACGTGCCAAGAAGACTAGCAGCATTGCCACGCTGGATAGCAATGCTGATTCTCTGAGCGAGATATGTTCCAGCCCGCCTGTCACGAGAGGTCTCGACTAGGCGGCGCGAGACATCTTTTTCTACCAACTAATATTTATTTACTGGCTGTAGATTTGCTATTACGTGGGTGTAAATTAGAATATGAAGAAGGATAAATAGGCTCATATTTTTAAGGCACATTATTTGACTCCTATTCAACACACTGTATAGACACGCCTACAAAGGTATCCATATTAGGATATGGGTATTTGTATATAATATAATACCCATATATTATATACATATATGGGTATATGGATGGGATATATCCAGGAGCCCTCAGATATATTTATATGTGTATAGGTACCAATGTGACAGATGACAAAGCCAAAATAAAACAAATTTGTAAAAGTATGTAATATTAATTATGAATACTTATACTCAAACATAATATTTACTAATATTATAAATGTGAATGTAAGTTTGTTTGTTACGCTTTCACGTAAAAACTACATAACCGATTATCATGAAAGTTTGTACACATATTCCTGGAGGTATAAGAAGTAACATAGGATACTTTTTATTGAAAAAAAAAACATTTTTACGACTGAAAAAAAGCCGGTTTACTGATATTTTTATGGTGATGGCTTATACCCAGGATTAAGACATAGGCTACATTTGAATCCCGAAAGATTCAAAGCTCTAATATTATAAAGGCAAAAATATGTATGTTGCTCTTTCCATGCGGGCGAAGCCGCGGGCATAAGCTAGTATTTACATATATTAAGCAATATTATACGAAAAAACTTGGAACGAGTACAAATAATGTACCAAATATATTATTAACAGCTAGGCTATTCTAAACATATACAGTGTAATAAATGTATTATCTATGTGGTCTTATACAAAAGTAATCTTGTTTTGTTCTCATTGTTACTAATCAATAAACACTACAATAATTTATTTACAATAACAACAATTAACAATATGTACAAAGAACAGTTGAAACTAACTACTTACAGATAAAATATTTGTCCCAAATCGGTATCCCGAGGCAACGTGCCAAGAAGACTAGCAGCATTGCCACGCTGGATAGCAATGCTGAATCTCTGAGCGAGATATGTTCCAGACCGCCTGTCACGAGAGGTCTCGACAAGACGGCGCGAGACCTCTTTAAAAAGATGGTGAGCCTCAGGACCCCAAGGCCCCAGAGTTTCAACCGCAAATGCAGCAAATATGTAACCTGACCACGACCACTAAAATTAATACTACATAATTGATTCCAGAACGCGCTATCATTTAGGTCACGCAACAATGCGTGAACCTATATTGTAAATATATATTGTTTGGATAAAAGCCGTAAATTTCATATATTAATTAGTATATTTATGTTAATTGTAACAATGTCAACTTTAATCATTGTTTTATAGCACTGCCTGTCCTGATTTTCCTGGTCAACTTTTCCACGGTATTATTCTAATAACTGTCCCCAAGCTTGCTTAAATCTTTCCATATAAGTACAGTATATACCTATATAAGGGTGGTAACTTTAGTTTATATTAAACGTGACGTTCAATAAGTGTTCCCTGTGTTTTGATTTGATTTGATATACGAACCTATACTCTGATAAATAAAACTTATATATAACCTTCACCATTGCATTTTCAATCTTATGCTATATTTGCTTAAGTACAATTAATTATGATAAAGCTTTTATATCACATCATAGTTTCGCTCGCATCATCATAGGCTTCAAGTACTTGTGGAAGCTCTGGTTGACGGGCTCCTTGTTGAGAGGACTCTTGAGCGCCTCCTCCATCAGCCGCTCGTACACGCGGCCGTCGTACGAGCCCAGGGTGGAGTTCAGGATCTGAACATATTATATTTGATATTCAAGCCGTATGAAAACTTGAGTCTAACAGCAAATTTTATGTCAAAGCATTCCTAAACCATCTTGCCACTAAGTACTGCTGAAGCCTTAATAAATAATAATAATAATAATAATATATCCTCACGCCTTCCCACAAGGGTCCCCGAAGGGGTAGGCGAGCCTTAATAAAATAGAAGAAATAGGTTAGGTTACCACTTTCGCTCGAATCGCTTAATCAGCACATCCCCGTTTGCTTAAAGCAACGTTTTCTGTTTTAAAACTTACATCCAATCTTCATTTGAATCAAATACTCAGAATGAGAATGAACCCGTTTAGGTTCTAAAGAGTTCAGCGTGGAGCTCGTCAAGACCCATACACACACTATACATACGCCTTGGATTTATTTTCAAAGATATGCAGGTTTTCTCTCGATGATTTCATTCTTCGTAAAGCTCGCGGTGTGACTAATAACTTTACTTAAGTTATTAACAGTCATTTGAACAGTAGGTAGGGGTGCAAACTTGCAACCTTTGTGTTGCAGGCTTACTCGAACCACTAGATCAACACAGCTTTTTTCTTTTTTATACCTCTCGGGTGGCAAACAAGCATGCGGCCCGCCCGATGGTAAGCGGTTACCGCCGCTTATGGACGCTTGCAACACCGGGAGTATCCGCGCATTGCAAACCCTGTTGGAATCTTTTCACACCCTTCTTGAAGAACTCCATGTTCTCCAGGGAAAACCTTTGTGTATATCTTTAACAGAGGTATATATCGGAGTATTTATCCAAGTAATACTTGTAGTTATAAATGCAAGTCCATTATCAAGGATAAGTTGGTAAATCAACGTTATTTACCTCGTCTCTGATGTCGAATGCGTCGACAAGACCTACAGCATTTGGTCGGATTAATGCTAGCAATTGCTCGTATCTTCGTTGGAGTAGCGTGATGTCATTGTTTGATATTGTTGAGTACTGGAACAAATAAGTGGCATGTATTTCAGGATCTACCCATTTATTTATTTATACATAATTAGTACGGCTAAAAATCCAATTACACTAATTAGTAATTTTATGACCTCATTCATACACTCTCCTCACAATACTCCATACATGCCGCAATGAAAGCCTTCCATCCGTCCGCAAACAGGTCACAGTCAGGGTTGGACTCCAAGAGGGCATTGAGTGCAGTGAGAGTGCGAGGTACAGGGGAGTGTGCACGCGATATTGTGCGATGTGTGCCCACTGCGAACAGTCTGTGGCTCCTGGCGCGTGTGTATTTATCAAGCACAAGAAGCCTTGATAACTCACTGTGTAGCTCTGGAGCATCTGATTTTCCATGTAGTATCTTACACATGATATGATACGTAAATTAATATCATATTTTTGTTGCTTGGCTCTTCAACTGGAATTATTAGTCTATCGGTTGTGTCATGTCGGTGTGTGGTCATTAGTTTTACAATCTTATGAATGCTTAAAAATATATATATAATATAAGTCAATTTAAATTGCATTGTTGACAGGGTTATGACAATATTATACATATAATGATATTGAAAAAACAATGTACAATGTAGGCATAAAACTACTTCTAACTTTAAATTCAATCATAACATCCGTTGCTTTCAGATTTAATAAAACTTATTACAACAAAGTCGATCATAAGTTATGTATATATATATACTATAAAATATATAAAAGATATATATAAATATATATTAAGTAATTTATCAATGGAGGATAAAGGATAGAACATGATATATATTCGCAAGACATTTATATGTACATACATACATACATACATATCATCACGCCAAGTCCCTAACGGGGTAGGCAGAGTATAGAGCGCCAGTTCTCTCTAGACTTGCATATCTCTTTCGCTTCGTCCACATTCATCAGTCTCTTCATACATGCTCGTCGGTCTCGAGTACTCTTGACGTTCCCGTCCTTGTATATGTATGTGCAAATATATAATAAATACATGTATATGTATTCTCGGGAGCAGAACTAAATTTTGACGACTCACCATCAACAGATCACCGCGTTTCTCCAAAGCCCAGAATATCAGATACAGCTCTATTAACTGCTGCAATACATCTGCCAAAGCCTTTGATGTCGTCGACGTAATGCGTTTGACCTCTCTCCATGACACGTCACACAGAATAGCACGACAGTAGGCCTGAAAATACGAGAACGTTTATTAGATTCTAATCGCCACTTTTATTAAGAACTACAATATGTAACTGCAATCTTACTTCACTGGCGTTAACGAGTTGAACGGAAGCTAAATTCCACGCATCTTCATAATCGATTCCAGTTGCTTCGTGGCCCTTGAGAGCTACGCACGCTGCCTTGATCTTCCTGCAATAATCATTGTCTTAGAGATTGATATTCGTATTTATATTAATTACCCTCACGCCTTCCCACAAGGGTCCCCGAAGGGGTAGGTAGACGTGTATACGTAGGACCCACACACCCACTTAGCGGTACTCAAGCTCGACTACAGCACGCATTTGAATTGCTTCTCGAACGTATGCAGGTTTCCTCTAGATGTTTTCCTTCACCGTAAAGCTTGAGTACACTCGAGATTCGAACTTGTGATCTTTATGTCGCAGGCAAGTACTCGAACCATTCGGCCACCACAGCCTACCTATGAAGGAGTAGGCGTGATGGCATGTATGTACTTTGGAAATGGGACGGACGTGTATGAAACATATAAATGGAGGTGTCGCACTCTTTACGACGCACGTGATTTAAATTCATAACATAACTGTTAAATAAAGCAAGATAAATTAATTTTTATTTACCCAGTGGCGACGGCTTGGAATCCCTTGACAATTCCTTCGGGATTGTTCTCCCATTTAACGGTGCTGTGGTCGACTACCAGGAAGGACACTGTCGGACTCATCACTTTGCCTACTGACGCTTGCTTCCACGCCTTCACTAGGTACCTGAAAAGAGGAACGAGCATGAATCTCAGCCAACATATGCGAGGACAACATATAGAAGCGTGAATGGCGTGGTTGTAAGGATGAAGAAAGGCAACCAACGTAACATACGTTGCTTTTAACTTATTGCAGAAAGGATGAGTGATGAAAGATTGATAGAACAGATATACAAAGCGTGTGCAAGACGAGGCAGAGGACGACCACGTTCTAACTACCTAGATCAAATCGATCGGATACTCAAGGAGGGGAACGTCAAGAGTACTCGAAGCCGGCGGGCATGTATGAATAGACTAATGAATGTGGACGAAGCGAAAGAGGTACATAGTTTAGAGAGAACTGGCGCTCTGTTCTCTCTGCCTACCCCGATAGGGACTCGGCGTGATGATATGTATGTACATATAGAAGAATATGTAATTTCTACGAACTATGTACGCACAGATGTTGGTATCACACTTGCATCTAATATCGATCTTCACAAACTTTCGCATTTATAATATTATTTGGATTTGATACCTCGCTGTCTGCAGCATGAGCACGGTGAATTCCCCTTCGTACGTGATAGTAGCGGTCACCATGCCGTTGATGATTGGCAGGTTCGAGGAGGCCATGTACCCGTGCCCACCGCACGCCAGCCGGCACTCCTCCACCCTCGCGGCCGCATCCTTGCTGCACACCGCTTTTAGACAGCACGCCAGTGCGTGCAACTGAAACGTATTATAAATTCTTCACCCATTCTCTTGAAGAACAAAGAAGGTCGTCCTTACGGAGGGAAATGATATTTAGACGAACAGGTTCGGTATATGGGTATATATATTTCAATGGCTTTACCAAGGCGTGCTATACCCATCCAAATTCAAACGTACAGTGTTTCACAACATGAGTCCAAAGGAGAACGGAAACATCGTGAATAAAACTGCATATTTTGAGCAGAAATTCAATCATCGCCGCTAATTATTATCATTAAAAGCCTTGACCATAAACTGATGGTCGATGGCGAACTATTGGAAAGTGGGAGAGTAATGACAGGTCTTCAAACTAGCAGAGGAAAGTTAACGAACCTCAGGCAATTGATCCATGTTGCCCTTGCCGATGTCACTGATGACTCGGGAGTAGGTCTCCCAGAGCCAGAAGCCGGTCGTGCGCAGCGCGTGTGACGTCGCGATTGTGATAAACAACTTGTGTTGCTGCGTCACGTAGTCTATGATCTGGGGCTCGGGTTGGCTGCAACATACGAGAGGTTAAAAATAACAGAAATTTAGGAGCGTTTATAGTTTATGGTGTTTGTATTACATGTATGCTAGCTTTGTCCAAAAAAGTTTTTAAATTGGATAAGTCCTGAGATTAATGCGTTAAAATAAAGTCAGTCTCTTTATAATATTGGTATAGATGGTGTCATTGTTGTGGCGACGAATTAAGGATAATCTGTAAAGAGAGGTAGCCCACAACGGACCTCCCGTGCAGCTGTCCCGTGAGCTGCCCGAATGGACCAATTTCTACTTGGGGAAGATCGCATCCAAATGGCATTCCTTTTTCATTTCCTATATCAGTTACTACTGATATAGCTTTAGAGCCAAGCATAGGTACTTTTATGTCCTATTACGCAGGGCCGCCGTAAGCGGGCGTGCAAGGCGTGCACCGCACGCGGGCGGCACGTCCAGGGGGGCGGCAAATCGAGTGACTCATACCTAATTCAAGTCATTGTACCCCTGACCGGTCGACTCCTACGCAGAAAGCGCGCATAGGATACCAACTTGGGGCGCCTGCAGCGAGCTAGCCGGTCACCGGCTAGGTAGCGCGCGACCAATAGGCAATTTATATATTTTTTTTTATTTTTCACAATCATAATTACGCGCAAAAGATTACAAGGTGGCATCAGGCAGGCAAACATGATGTACCATTGTTTGACCGCCCGTCTTCACATCAAACCAGGATGACATATCACCGTTAACCTCAACGCACGCCTTGCTATCCCTATAGAGTGATTTCACGGCATGCAGTAGGGAACTGCTCATTCCATATCCAGGCAACACGTCCCAGAGTTCCTTTCGTGCGACTCTATCAAATGCCTTCTCTAAGTCGACGAAAGCGGGGAAAACTTTCTGGTTAACATAAACCAAAAACCTTTCCGCGATTCCGCGAAGCGAGAAGGTTTGATCCATACATCCTTTTCCTGGTCTAAATCCACCTTGGGATTCCCAGAGAAACCTGTCGGATCTCACTTGCATTCTGATCCTGACGATCAGAATGCAAGAGCAATGCAAGATAAAATTTATAAAAATACATATGTTACTTAAAATAAATGTTTTATCTTGGATGTTGTTTTTCCCCACCATAATGAGAAAACATTGATTATTCTTTTTTTGACAAAACTCAAGAGTAAGTAGGCGTAGGGCGGCATAATCGGTATTGCACGCGGGCGACGAAACAGCTAGCGGCGGGCCTGCTATTACGAATAATAAAATTAAAATCAATTCTTTATTAGGTCCATTATTGTGATAGTATTTATAATGAATCCTTTAAAATTCCAAACACAAAATATTTTACATAGGTGTTAGGTTACTGTATGAAAAACATCTAAAGCATTTGTTCGATTTGTTTAAGTATTCTGTTTACCAACCAACCAACGTGCTATTTATTATAAATTATACCATTATTGAAGCTTGAGATTGAGATTTAAACGAAAAAAATATCCATATAGGCAAAACTTTTCAAAGGTGTCACATCTACAATTAAGTTTATTTATTGAGCGGACGTGTAGAAGCAATGAGAGTTCCACGCACTCTGGTTTCGGCTGTGACTGATGTCTCACGGCGGAGTACCGGACAGCAATGGTGGCCGCCCTAGACAGCTCATAGGCCACGTCTGTCAGGATAATGACCCTCACGAACACCATGGTACCGTACGCAGCCTTGTCATTCTTCGACTTCACGTAGGTTCCATCCTGACAGAAAGGGCTCATATTATACACTCAGTTGTGTTTATTACAATTCTCTGGGCTATAAGAGGGAGGAAAGATGTTAAAAAGCTTTAATTAACACATTTCCTCAGTGGATCTGACTAAGCCTACAAACACACATCTCCACACTGAGTCTCTCACAGGGTAGAGAGTAGGGTGCCAGTTCTCTCCAGGCTTACAGATTTCATCAACGTAAATTATTCATTCATCAGGATATCATTAATAGACCTGTGTTCCGGTGCACAATAAAATAATTGCAAGTTTTTGTACGGTTGATAGACAATAGAGAACAAAACAAATAGTCCATTGGTAACTACAAAAATACCCTAGTTACTAATTAATCTCGCTTTTATAAGTTACTTGAGCATTTGGATCATTTCTGTGGTCTAATTAAATTATCTTTATTTACAGCATTTGATTTGAGCTATTGACAGAAAACAGACTGTAAGAATATTTATCGCCTACCTTTAAAACCTGAGCGTTCTTCATGAACATATTTCTCCTCGGTATTCTGAAATGTTCAAACTTGAGGAAGCCATTGTTCGCCGTTTGAAAGCCAAGCTTGGGGCCAATCTCGCCAACTTTGATCCCTGGCAACGGTACGTGTGTATCCGTATCACGGATCTGTACGAAGAATGGGTGTACTCCGTAACACTCCCCTTTTGTGTACAACTGTGCTACTACAATGCAGTGGTTTGCTGTTTGCGCCACTGCAAAAGAATTTGTAGTATTGGCAATTTGTTAAATAATCACAATTCTTGTAATATTCCAAATGTGTTAGAATGTTTGGTCCTCAAAGCAAACCGAACTTAATATTGGGATTGGATGAAATTTTGATTAGATTCTGTATTAATATATCACGTCAGAACGGTTGTACAGAACTGGATGAAATTTAGCTCTGGGAAAGGTTATAAACTTATATATAAAACATATACCACTGGGGTGTAACTTTGCGGTGAAGGAAAACATCGTCAGAAAACACGTGCGGTGATGGACTCGCAATCTGTCATGTCTAATATTATTTATTAGTTTAGAGATACCTCTGATGCTGCAAAAGCCTACAAGAAGAGTTGAGATAACCAAAATTACTTACGACCCCCCGGCCACCATTTGTGTGATGTAAGCGTTGGGCTGTTGAGGACAAACTCCTCCGTCTCTGGATCATAAATAGCTGTGGTTTCCAGTCCTCGTAGGAATGTGCCGTGGCCGAGTTCGGTCTGTAATGGATGGAGAATACATAGATGACCAGAGCTATGAGTAGCTCTGGTCGATACTGCATCCGGGTAGTATTGGGTTTCTGCAGGTTTCTAGAAGTCCATATTTATACATTTATCTCTACACAATCCCGAACAACATATGGTAATGACTAAACATGCTCCCGACGCAATAACTTGTCAGATGTTGTTGAGTGTGAACATGTTTGTTTATCATCTTTGTGTTATAAAAAAAATAACCAATATACTTATTGTCTTCGATTTTCGAACATTAGGTCTTCATTTTTAAAACGTATTTTTCGATTGCGGTTATTTTATAAATCAAAACTCCAATTTTATAAATCAGGTTAATATGTCGCTTCTAAATTGACACTCATATTAAATTTGTAACTGAATTAAACAATCGATTGAATTTAAATGAGAATACACGTTAATAAATCTTTGTAACGACCATTAATTATTTGCTATAACAATTATTTAATTTAAAAACGGTGTCTTTGTTAACTACTCGAACAACTGTCAATTTTAGGCTTTATATACCTGAGCATAAGTACCAATGATCTGCATCGACATTGCCTTGGGAAGCCACTCTTGCAGTTGCTCAGGATCCGACTGGTTGAAGATGGTCGGCACGAACATACCCATGTGAAGCATGAATGGGGACACATCCTTTATAATACCCATTTGTACGCGGTACTTGTTCGAAGGACTGCAAGAGAATTGTCACTTATTAAGAGCTCTTCAACATTAATTTATTATTAACATTGGGATGAAGGTTTGATTACTTTTTTTTTGCGTGGAGCCGTGGTGGCCGGGTGGTTCGAGCAGTTGCCTACGACGCAAAGGTCGCAAGTTCGAATCCCGACTGTACCAATGAGTTTTTTCTGAACTTAAGTACAGTGATTAGTCACACCACGAGCTTTACAGTGAAGGAAAACATCTAGAGGAAACCTGCATACGTCTGAGAAGAAATTCAAAGGCGTATGTATAGTCGTGCTTGAGTAACGGCGATGGACTCGCTATCTTTCACGTTGGCACCTAATATACCTTTGGCGGAAAGTGGGTGTGTGGGTATTACCTATACACCTCTGCCTACCCCTTCGGGGACCCTTGTGGGAAGGCGTGAGGATATATATACTTTTTTTTTATACAACAAGCGTGGCAAACAAGCATACGGACCACCCGATGGAAACCGGTTACCGCAGCCTGTTTACGCTCACAATACCGAAGTAAAAAGTGTATTGGCAGCATAATGGGACTAATCTCTCTGCTACCAACACAATATAACAATCCTCCCCCCTCCCCAAAGAGCTCATTCCTTATTCATCGCGTAGGAACACAACATAAAAAAATGTTTTATTTGGCTACGGACTTCAGCAGCAGAGACGGCAGCTCCAAATTCGAACAGGAAACCCGTTATGCCCTACCTCTCTTTTATGCCCTACCTCTCTTTCTCATCGACGTTTGTTGCTATGTACGTACTGTACGTATACGTTGGAAAGATTCCGCGATCAAATAGATATCTCGACAATGAATACCTAATCATCGTCAGTCCCTCGCGACGCGAGGAAAGCAGGAAGGATAGATGCATCGTCGTTTTCGCTTTAATAATACAACGATAATGATAAAAGCCTTGGTAACCGAGTGGATCGAGTAGTTGCCTACAACTAAAAGATTGCAAGTTCGAACCTGCCTGTATCAATGAGTTTTTCTGAACTTAAGCACAGTGATTAGAGTTACACCACGAGCTTAACGGTGAAGGAAAATATCGATAGGAAACCTGCATACGTTTGAAAAGAAACTCAAAGGCGTATGTATAGTCGTGCTTGAGTAACGGCGATGGACACGCCATCTGTCACGTTAGCACATAAAATATATCCCTAGCGGAAAGTGGGTGTGTAGGTAAAATATATTCATACATACATACATATCATCACGCCAAGTCCCTAACGGGGTAGGCAGAGAGTATAGAGCGCCAGTTCTCTCTAGACTTACATACCTCTTTCGCTTCGTCCACATTCATCAGTCTCTTCATACATGCTCGTCGGTTTCGAGTACTCTTAACGTTCCCGTCCTTCAGAAATATATTCATAGTTATTATTATGATAATATTTACCTAAACATATCCTCAAAAGATGATGAGTTCCTGGCGGCATTCTCCTTCATTATTTCCAGGAGAAGGGTCGACTTCCTTATAGCGTTCTCGTAGCGTTCCTTGTGACTGAGGTACTCTTCTGGCACCTCATCACGCAGCTCCTTTACACTCAGCACCAGATCCTCTGCACATTAAGTCTTTGGTAAGGACCAATAAATGCCACACATTCCAATCCTTAAAGAACGCAACGTAAACTTCTTCAAGAACTGTGTACTAAGATTTCTGCAGATTCGTCTGGGCGCGAGCGACACTTGGTGTTGCTAGCGTCCATAGGTGGCGGTAACCGCTTACCATCAGGCAGTTCACATGCTTCTTACCACATTTGTGGTAAAAAAAAACATAATTGAAAAAAAGCCGTGGTGGCCGTATGGTTCGTGTATTTGCCTGCGACACAAAGATCGCAAGTTCGAATCCCGCCTGTACAAAGGAGTTTTTCTGAACTTATATAAGTACAGTAACTAGTCATATCACGAGTTTTATGGTGAAGGAAAACGTCGAGAGGAAACCTGCATACGTTTGAGAAGAAATTCAAAGATGTATAGTTGTGCTTGAGTAACGGCGTCTGACTCGCCATGGCCACTCGCTTATCCTACCTATTCTCTTCCTCTCCAAAGTGTTTTCTTCGCCTCTGTCGATGACATGTGTGAGTTCCTTCACGTCAAAAGTACATTTCTGTCTCTCTCGCACCAAGTCCTCGTTGACGATACCCATTTCACTTGTGCAGTGTGCGCTCCGTCTGGAATAGCTGGTTCAACGGGTTATCTCGCATTAACATGTCACTAACTTCTGTTCGGTTGTTGGACGATTGTGGGTCATTTAAATTTTTTTTTGTACATTTTGATACCTACATGAATACGTCCATGAGATTATTTCATAGTAATAGTCAATATACGGTATTTTTTTTTTATAATTATGTTAGAACAACTTCTTTTATAGTTAGTTCACACATTTCTGATGATTGAACTATACTGAAAGTGTGTGTGTGGATACTACCTATACACCTCTGCCTACCCCTTCGGGGACCCTGGGAAGGCGTGAGGATTTCTTTTGATTATTATATTTTTTTTATTTCTAAAATTTGGTCCTTATACAATTACTGTAATACAGTACGATTTTTCGTTTTATTATTTACCATTGTGAAGTGGGACTTATATTTATATTTCTGTTACGATGTTCCTTTTTATAACGATGATTCTTTTTGTTTCATTTTTGTTAATGTACAAAACATTTGAAAATGACCCATAACAAGGCATAGCAAACATTATTTGCTATACTTACCTAAGCATATTTTAAAGCTACATGGCAGTTTTTTATATAAGCTCCTGGCTAGTTTCAAACTAACCGCTTTTTAATTTCTCATCAAACATATTGTTGACGACACATCCAAGTAGGTTAAAGGTTTTACTGTCAGTTGGAAAGAAAAGGAAAAGCTGTCAGTAGGACGTCAGTAGGACGTTAGTTGGCAAAAGTTGGTAAAATAAAAGGTTTTCCAGCACAAAAACATGGTTTGTCTCGCCACACCACACTTCTCTTCGTCTGCAAGGTTAACACATATACAGGGCTCTTTACAATGTTTTTATCCACACGATCATTTGTCGAAAACATTGTATTAATAAAAAAAATTGTCACACATTTCTGTATCACATGAAATTACACGAAATTAAGTGTATATACTTATAACAATCACCCGCGACTTCGTCGGCGTGACTTTTTTATCTTTGGTAAAAAAAAAATCTATTAAAAGTATCCTATGTTACTTCTAATACCTCCAAGAATATGTGTACAAAGTTTCATGATGATTGGTTAAGTAGTTTTGACG
>JACCPG010002823.1:0-19721 GCA_016069955.1 Drepana arcuata | reverse complement strand
GACCTCTCGACTAGAAATTGGTGGGGCGCGTCTTTGTGTATGGCACTATCTATAGGCGTGGGAGCTATCTATAAAATATCGAAAAATTATTCAAAGCAGGCCGTTTGCTAGACTAGCGGCCCGTCCCGGCTTCGCACGGATGGACATTTATTTTATAAACATTTTGGCATTTCTTTAGCAATTAAAATAGCTCATATTAATCAGTGATAATGTAGCATTCAAGTGGTGAAAGAATTTTTAAAATAGGTCCAGTACTTTTTGAGTCAATTCCTTACAAACATACTTACATACAAATCTTTCCTCTTTATAATATTAGTAAAGATGTAGAACACACACAGGGAGGCAAAGTCTTTCGTCAGCCTTGAGGTACCAAGCTGCGTGTGATTTGAAGTATATTACAATTTTACCAGCACACTTGTGGGCCAAGATAAAAGCTCTCTACGGGTTACCAGCAAGTAAAATCTTTTATTCAACGTAAGGGGCACAGGCAACACTTATTAAACGTCACATACTAAATATAAATCTACAGTTAACACAGTACCGTAAGAACCGTGGTGGCCAAGTGGTTCGAGCAGTTGCCTGCGACACAAAGATCGCAAGTTCGAATCGTGACTGTACCAATGAGTTTTTCTGAACTTAAGTACAATGATATGAGTAGGATATATCATGACCATACCATATACCATGAGCTTTACTCTAAAGGAAAACATCGAGAGGAAACCTGCATACGTCTGAGAAGAAATTCAAAGGCGTATGTATAGTCGTGCTTGAGTAACGGCGATGGACTCGCCATCTATCACGGTGGTACCTAATATATTTCTAGCGGAAGTGGGTGTGTGGGTATTACCTATACACCTCTGCCTACCCCTTCGGAGACCCTTATGGGAGAGTTACCACCGTATCCAAGAGAAAAAATCTGTCAGGAGATGACGGCGAAACGAACTCCCCTGTTTACTTTGCCTCTGAATTTCTTCTGAAACGTACTTACGAGAAGAAAGAAAATATCATATAATAAAATATTTATTGCAGATGTAATAATGCATTAACTATTTACAAATGGTAATTATTAGCTGAGTGTAAAAAACTGAGTTCCTTGAACTTCCCAACAAGTTCAACGAGAAGACACGCCGTTAATTTTTATTTTACAACTCTTATATGGTTAGTGTACAAACGTGTGAAATTAAAGAAATATCTATAAAAATATTTCTCTTCAAAATTATCCGAATCTTCCGGGTCCCGAATTGCCGCGTAAACAAAGCGCGCAAATGGTCGTTGAACCCAACGGTACCGTGCAACTGGCCCGAACCGGTCGGAATACGCTGATGTGACGTCACATCGTTTATACTATTCGACCATAGATGGCGGGGTACCTTCCAACAGACAATATGTTGTAGTATTAACTTAAGCAAATCTTATTTAAGGTAATTAAAAAGTTAGATTTTAACAAAAAATATTATTTAATAAATCAATGCCGAATTTAATTATAATTTGAAATTAAAAGATTTTTTAAGACAGCAACGCCATCTACATTTCGACTGCAGAAATAAGATTTGAAGTCCGCATATTAAAATTAATATTTCTGTGCATTTATATGACTTTTAGGATCCTATTCTCAGGTTTTCCCTTGCTTCGCTGTAGTTATAATAAGCATAACGATAGCCTTGTTAAAGGTAGCATCGTCATCATATCATCACGCCGAGTCCCTAACGGGGTAGGCAAACAAACAAACTTAACAAAACTAGGGTAAATAGCAAATGGCAGAAAATACCAAATGACACATACATAGGTATCATCATCCCGAGTCCCTAATAGAGTAGGCAGAGAGAATAGAGCGCCAGTTTTATTTAGACTTGCATAGCTCTCTCCCTTCATACTCATTCATCAGACTCTCTCTGCATACATGATCGCCGGTTTCGACTACTCTTGGTGTTCGCATCCTTGAGCGCCCGATCGATTAAATAACACTGTTCTTGAGTAATAGTGTAGTGTTTATTTTGTGAGTCGAGCTCACCAGAACTGTTCAACGCTTTGTGCTAATATAATATAATATAATATGTGGCTTAATTCAAAGATAATGCACGAGACGTTTACCTTGTTTTTAATTTACTGTAGCTATGGTAACCGCTTACTATCGCCGGTTCATATTGTTACCAGTTTTATTGTATAAAAAAAGTTTACTTGATGTAAGTACGGACTTACTTTATATCGACATCTATTGTCAAGTAGATGAAACTATAATAATATTTTTAATAATTACTCATAGATGGCACTGTGCTCTGTGTCAACAAATGTCTTAAGCGCTCCGATAGGTGTCGCTACCGGTTATAAAACAGTTTCATGCAATCATTTCCGTCTAGTCACAACGTCTTTAGGAAAAGCAATTTTCTTGGAATATAATGACAAAGAATACAATTTGTACTATGTATATCACGGGTCTTTGTTGTCTTGCGTATTTAAGCACTTATATTATAAATTCAAAAGTTTGTGAGGATCTTTGTACCCTCTTTCAATCAAAAAGTACTGAACGGAATTGGATTGAATTTGACAAAGAAATGTATTTTCACATGTTTTATTTTAGTATAGAACTACCCATAACATAAAATTGTTTAGTGTTTCGGAAGCGGCTAGTAAATCTAGGTGTAAGCGTATTTAAGTACATATGATAAAATTACTATTACGTTTGTGTATCGGTAGCGGCTATTTAATCTAGATAAATATATGTATGTACATATGTATTCTATTTCCCATAGTATTATCTTTGCTTAGCTTCGGAACTAAGTTGACGTTTTCCCTAGAGAACATTACTTCAAGACTGACGTGAAAAGGTTTTTCCAGAGTGGGCGGAGAAGAAGACTTTAGGAGGAAAACTGCAATTCAAAAATGTACATCCTTAGTAATATTATAAATGTGAATGTAAGTTTGTTTGTTACGCTTTCACGTAACAAAACTACTTAACTGATCAAAATAAAACTTTGTACACATATTCTTGGAGGTATTGGAAGTAACATAGGATACTTTTTATTGAAAAAAAAATCTTTTTTACGAAAGTTAAAAAAGTCACGGAGACGAAGTCGCGGGCACAGCTAGTACATTATAGTTGTAAAATAAAAAAAAGTATCGATGAAATATTAAATGTCAAATCAAATCAAATCAAATAATTTATTTATGACCCAGCTAAGTCAATATGACTTTATGACAATGCGTTCGTCCAATTGTTTATCTATCATCATTTATGTATCTATCTATTTATGGTTCTAAATGAATGACTAAGATCATGCTCGTCACCTCTTAACAATAATGGAGTCACGAGATATATAGGCAATATTCCTTAATGGTCAGAGGACACTATGCTTCGACTGCAAACAGGTCATAACAGATACTTCCATTCAGAATATCAGTTGCCTGGGCCAGTTCCTCCTTACAGAAGATCTCAAATAGCGCTCTCGGGTAGTGTTGTGTTCCTACGGTAAGGTTACTAAACTCTCCAAGGAATGGCTATCTCGCAATAGACGAAACGTTCCTTATCTCTCACTCTTTACGATAACCGCTTACCACAACCCGCAGATGCCACCTTTGTATAAAAATCACTTTAATAGCATAACATACGTTCATTTACAAAGGACAAGTTTTCAAATCAATGAAAACAAAAAAAGCAACATTATGAAACGCTATTGTAATTAAAAACCCGTATACACCCATAATGGACAATCGAATAAAAAGACTTTATGTATGTGCGTGGGAGCTGAGGATGTACGGCTATCTCTTTCAGCTAAAGTACGTTAATGATGGCGTCTCTTTCTCACATCTCTGCCCCTAGATTCACGGCATCCCCGCGGGCTTTGCTGGAAAGTAGGGTTGAACCGTTAAGTTTTATTGTGATTGATAAGCATAAAAAGTGTTTACACAAGATGTCTATGCAGTGGTCTCATAGCTCCCACATTACATAGATACATTTAGATGTACACAAGACAAATTAGTTTATCCTCAAGACATATGCAGGTTTCCTCTCGATGCTTTCCTTCACCGCAAAGCTCATGGTGTAGTCAATAGTAGAACTTATCAGACAACCCCACCGGGGCACGAACATGCTGTCTTGAGATGGTAAGTGGCTATTTAATCACACGGCCACTCCGTTTCTCATCTCATATATATTGCATATAAAATATTTATAAATTACAATTGAAGCAAACAGATTTCGAATTGATTAAGTCCAATTTTCTTATGCCCGCGAAGGAGTACTCTAAGTCAAGAGAGAACAGCGACTCTTTCTACTTGTCCCGCAACTCGTGATGATATTGTTTCCCAAACTTTTGTATTACCCTTAAACATACATACATACATATAATCACGCCTCTTTCCCGTAGGCAGAGACCACTTCTTTCCACTTGCTACGATCCTTACATACTTCTTTCGCTTCGTCCACTTTCATTATTCTCTTCATACATGCTCTTCGGTTTAGGGTACTCTTGACCTGACCTTTTTTCAAGACGTCCATATAACGTAACATATCCTTGTTATCCTGCTTGGGAAGCACTGGTGTAAAAACACTGATTTACTGTTTGTAGTGTCGTAGAGTGCAAGTTCGTCTGCAATTATAAAGTGTGATTATTCACACCACCAGTTCTACGGTGAAGGAAATCATCTAGAGGAGCTATTTGTTATTACATCGTCATGAGGATATATTCACAACAATAGCTTCTAGAAGACAACTGTTCTATTTTCAGAGTCAACGTCTACACGACACCACAATGGGCTATGCAGATGGTATTAAATTAATTTAATATATCGTGTACATCCTTACTAATATTATAAATGTGAATGTAAGTTTGTTTGTTACGCTTTCACGTCAAAACTACTTAACCAATCATCATTAAACTTTGTACACATATTCTTGGAGGTATTAGAAGTAACATAGGATACTTTTAATAGATTTTTTTTTTACCAAAGTTAAAAAAGTCACGCCGACGAAGTCGCGGGTACAGCTAGTACTGCATAATTTGACATAGTACCTATCATACCAAGGGTCCCCAAAAGAGAGGTCAAGAGTTCAAGACAGTGTCTTTGTCTTTTCGCTGGAGATTAGGTGTCAACGTGACAGATGGCAAGTCCATCCACGGACTGCATACGTATGCACGACTATACATACGCCTTTGAATTGCTTCTCAGACGTATGCAGGTTTCCTCTCGATGTTTTCCTTCACCGTAATGCTCGTGGTGTGACTAATTACGTTGGTACTTAAGTTCTACGCTGTTCCCCCATACTTAAGTACTAATGCTGTAACATAATAATATTGTTATTGTCTACCTAATGATTTGAAAAGAGTAACTATGGAGTTTCTTGCCGGTTCTTCTACATGGAAACGACCATTCCGATCCGTGTACCTTTTTCGACGTTTTATAAGTGCCCACCTAAGCCTATGTGAAATAAAAATATTTTGATTTTTGTTCAGAAAAAGTACAGTCGGGATTTGAACTTGCGATCTTTGTGTCGCAGGCAACTACTCGAACTCGGTCACCACGATTCATTCAATTGCGAAAATAAGGTCATCAATTTATCATATTAGAACGTAATTATTTAATACTCTCGTCTCAATCTCAACCATCCTCACGCCTTCCCACAAGGGTCTCCGAAGGGGTAGGCAGAGGTAGTACCCACACACCCACTTTTCGCCAGAGGTATATTAGGTAAATAAGTAATTATTTAAAAATTAATAATTTACCAATTGAAATCAAAATCAAAATCAAAATATTTTATTCAACGTAAGGGACACAGGGAACACTTACTGAACGTCATATACTTAACAAAAACTAAAGTTACCACCGTTTCCAAGAAAAATACCCGCCAGGAGAAGAAACGTCGAAACAAACTCCCCGGTTCTCTCTTTTAACATTTGTTCCCTTTTACGTAGGGGTAGAAAAAGATTAAATTACATATAATTAATAACATATAAAAATAGAGCACATAGCGTAAATACATTGAGATAATTTAAACAAGAGACAATAGTGTCCCGCATCCCTGCCGGCCGCCGCCCCTCGGCTCACATAAAATCAATATTTATGGACGTGTATTCGTGTACCATAAGCAATCGTCTCGCGTCTCTATACCTATCGATTCCAACCATTCCTGTATTGTAGGAATGTCGTTTTACAATTATATATTTTATTAAGTACCGTCGAATTTATAATTAACTGAGTGAAACAGAATTGTTTGGTTAATATTTTCCTGTATTAAATTAAACATATAATATCCTCACGCCTTCCCACAAGGGTCCCCGAAGGGGTAGGCAGAGGTGTATAGGTAATACCCACACACCCACTTTCCGCCAGAGGTATATTAGGTGCCAACGTGACAGATGGCGAGTCCATCGCCGTAAGCACGACTATACATACGCCTTTTGAATTTCTTCACAGACGTATGCAGGTTTCTGAGGTTTCCTCTCGATGTTTTCCTTCACCGTAAAGCTCGTGGTGTGACTAATCACTGTACTTAAGTTCAGAAAAACTCACTGGTACAGTCGGGATTCGAACTTGGGACCTTTGCGTCGCAGGCAACTGCTCGAACCACTCGGCCACCACGGCTACTAAAACATATACTTTGTGTTAATCCAGATAATAATCTATCACCCGGTCCAATTTCATCCAATGCCGTTTAGTAGATTTTTTGTGAAATATCCTTACAAACTTTCGCAATTATAATATTAGTAATATCACTGCCCCCTTTAACATACATATAACATATAACCTTTCCTCTAGAATCACATTTATTTGCGTAATTTAAAAAACCTAGATCAAATTGATAGGGCGCTCAAGGACGGGAAAGTCAGTCAAGAGTACTCGAAACCGACGGGCATGTAAGAAGAGACTGATGAATGTGGACGAAGCGAAAGAGGAATGTAATGTTTTGCAACACCCTCGTTAGAGGAAGATCTATTTCAAGTGCCAAGCTATATACTCGCTTCTCAAGTCGCCGATTTTTTCTCAAAAATATGTAGATTTCCCCACGATGTTTTCCTCCACATTTAAGCAGTCACAGAGATTAATCACTGTACTTAAGTTCTGAAAGCACTTAAGGGATTCGATGCAATCTTTGTGAACCGAACGCGATCGAATATAAGTATATATAAAAAAACATAGTAATATGAATTAAACATCGTTAAAACGTGCTTGAGTGACGGCGATGGACTCGCCAACTGTCACGTTGGCACCTAAAATAGAATATTATAATGGAACGGCCGAAAATGTTTACCTAGATTAATTCTAATTGCTTATACAAAAAAATATTGCGTGAGTGAAATCCGGGGCACAGTCACACACAAGTGAATTTATCCTCGCTGGGCCAGCGTGGGAGATTATGGCCCTTCCCGAGAACGTTACGGGGGATCTGACTGAACTGTGGGATTGACACGACAATAACACATAAACAAAATTAAGCCCTATTTATGCACATACATACATACATATCATCACGCGGAGTCCTTCACGGGGTATGCAGCGGGAGTGGAGCGCCAGTTCTCTACACTTCAGAGCTACGTACTTAATTAGCATTACACCAAATTCTTCACAATAAAACATATCTTTTTTTTTTTTTATACCACTTGGGTGGCAAACAAGCATGCGGTCCGCCTGATGGTAAGCGGTTACCGCCGCCTATGGACGCTTGCAACACCAGGGGTATCACTCGCGCGTTGCCGACCGATCCTACTATTACTATTCTTACTCTCTTAAATTATAGAGTAAATCGCAACTTTTTGGCCAAATTAAACTTATTGGATACTAGCTGTGCCCGCGACTTCGTCGGCGTGGACGGCTTTTTTATCTTTCATAAAAATATTTTTTTTTCAATAAAAAGTATCCTATGTTACTTCTAATACCTCCAAGAATATGTGTACAAAGTTTTATGATGATCGACTAAGTAGTTTTTACGTGAAAGCGTAACAAACAAACTTACATACATACATACATATCATCACGCCAAGTCCCTAACGGGGTAGGCAGAGAGTATAGAGCGCCAGTTCTCTCTAGACTTACATACCTCTTTCGCTTCGTCCACATTCACATTAACATTTATAATAAATTATTTATAACAAACTTACATTCACATTTATAATATTACATTAAGGATTATATAAACTATAACACATGAAATAGCGAAAGAGGTAGGTATGTAAGTTTAGAGATAACTGACACGCTATACTCTCTGCCTACCCCGTTACGGACTTGGTGTGATATTAGGTACATATCATCACACCTCACATGTATGTATAACACAAGCTATTTTATATGTATTTTTGAAATATAAGTATAAGTTCGGAAGAAGAGGCTATTAATAGACACAATGTGATTTATTTTTAAGCTTACTTGTAACTAGCTCGTAGACAAATAAAAAAAAAACAATATAAATTTAAAAAAATACATGTTTTTTTGGTCTAATAAATATATTATAATAAAACTATTATTATCCTATGAGTTAATCGAACTGTATATGTATACCTACAATAGTAGTCTCTGCTGTATATCTTGCTGTCAAATTCCCCGTCCCCGAAGGGGTAGGCAGAGGTGTATAGGTAGTACACACACCCACTTTCCGCCATAGGTATATTAGGTGCCAACGTGACAGATGTATGTTGTATGTTAAAGGCCGAACATACAACATACATCTGTCACGTTTGTCTGTTATGAGCTGCACTAGTGATATAAACATTTTTTTTTCTTTTTTTTATATTGTCTCTCGTAGCGTGAGTTCCGGGAACTTTTGCTACTTAACCGGGCAATGGCGAGACCTAGGCCTCCAGCTAGGCACTTTAATGTGCTAAGCAACACAGCTAAGAGCATCCCCTGTGGGGTACAGAGCAAAGGAACTGGGCTGGTCTGGTAAATGATATAAACAACGTTGATATACCTTTATATCTCTCAAGCACAGAATAATACTACAAAATCTAATAGGTACTTAGAGCGAGGTAACAGGATGTCCTGCCTACCATAATTGCGATAATAACAGAAATATCACTTATCGCACGCTAGTACTTAACTACCTGACAGTTTTCGTCAAACTAACCCAACAGTGACCAATTTAAAAAGACCTCTCGTCCATTAGCAAATAACCCCTTCACTCTTCTCGATCAAAGGCAAGAGGGAGGCGCAGTGGTGTATTAAAACTGGTCGCTAGGCCGAGATCAATGACCTAACGCAAGACCGTTTTCCATCAAAGCACGCTAGTATTCATCAATACTACAAATAGGTACGATTCTAAATTTAAAAATTGTGACATTTGTAGCGGAAAGATGGCGTCGGTACCATAGAGGTTATCTTAACTTTTTATGAGTTCCCTGTACTTAATTAGTTTAAAATTAAGTAATATTCGGTTCTGGTTTTACAAGCATTAGTGTAGTATTTTGTGATAATTTTAACAAGGCCTTTGAATATCATACTGATATTTTAAATGCCAAAGTTAGGATGTTCGTTCCCCGTTCACCCAAGAATTTTTGAAGATAATTGGAAAGAATTTGGCATATAAATATCTTTTTAACTGGATTAAAAACGCCATAAAAATAAAAAAGAAAAGAGCCAGAAATCCTAATATGGACTGTGCATTTTAAAAATCTGTCTATTTTTTAACTTGTCTGTCTTAATAATGGTCTTAATCTGTCTTAATACATTAAGCCCTCAAAAATTTTACAATTTTAGAACCTAAATTTGAGTTGTGAATATAATATTTCGTTTATTTACCTTATTGTCAACAAAAATCATTTCCGGTCAATTATTTGTGTACGAGGTCGGACCGAATTCATTTTTATTTCACGAATAACTAAGATTTTATGTGTTGTATTATTATTTTGTCAAAAAATGCACACCGGCCATTGCCAAACTTTGATGTATAATAAGGATATATTTATTAACTATTATAATATATCCTCACGCCGTCGCACCAGGGTAGGCGGAGGTGTATAGGTAGTACCCACACCCACTCTGCGCCAGAGATATATTTTAGATGCCAACGTGACATGGCGAGTCCATGGCCGTTACTCAAGCAAGACTATACGCCTTTGAATTTCTTTTCAAACGTATGCAGGTCTCCTCTCGATGTTTTTTCACTGCATCGTAAAGTTCGTGGTGTGACTATCACTGTACTTTTGTACAGAAAAACTCATTGGTTGGATTCGAACTTGCAACCATTGTGTCCAAACCACTCGGTCTCCACGGCTCTCGACAAGTCTCACGCAGAAGTCATTATTATAAAAATAAGTACCAACTTAAAAGTAGCATTACACTCCAGTCACCACTGGAGACAAATACCATCGTTTTCGATTCAATTATGAAAGTTTCTGAAGTTATTGTTATTATTATAATGTACGTTCATAATCTATAATGCCCCAGGTTTCTCACGAACCTTAGTTATTCCCGAAGAATAAAGCTCGCGATACTAGTCAGTCGGTCCAACGGCTAGTCAATTAGTCGATAGATGGCGCTGTAATGGATCTTCATAGAAAGACTTGCAAATGTATGGAGAGCTGAATCGCGCTAGTGAAGTTTTCTCTTAACTTTGGTATATATACAAAACATTCGCCTTAGCAAGTGTACTTGCTTCGGCAGTACATATACTAAAATTGGAACGATACAGAGAAGATTAGCATGGCCCCTGCGCAAGGATGACACGCAAAATCGTGAAGCGTTCCACATTTTTTTAATGACCCAAGTCTTATTACTATAACTATTTAATTTAATTTAACTTTTAAAAATATGTCATAATTTAACATAAAAAATTTAGTTTAGTTAGTGTTCGTGGTATTATTCACTTTATTAATAATAAAGTATCTTCCGAATCCAGACTATATTATTAATCTCACGTTCCTCCTTCCTTAGTATCAATCAACATATTTTTAAGTTTGTTTCTATGCCTGTTAAATACGATTCTGACTATTATAACACACTAGAAAACACGTCAGTCATGGCGTATGTATAGACCAAAGATATCGCTGTGGACAAAGACAAATAGAAGGAATGACACGAGACCACCCATTAAAATTATCATGATTGTTTTAGAAGAACATGTATTTCGTAGATACAGGTGTCAGTTGTCACCCACCTTATGGTGACAGATGGCGAGTCCATAGTCGTTTCTCAAGCACGACTATAGGTGTATGAATTTATTTCTGAACATATAAGAGTTTCCTCTCTATGTTTTCCTAAACGTTAAAGCTGGCGGTGTGACTAATCACTACTCGAACTCGGCCACCACGGCCGCATAAAGATTTTAGCATTTAGCCTTCCTCAATACAATTTAGATAAGTAAGTACTTAGTTCCTGAGATTTTAGAAATTTGATGTTCCAATGAATACTTTCTGCCTCTTTATAATATCATATGACAGATGCCTACATTTACTTCAATAACACAAAAGTTATAGTACCTACGTATCTTTACCAAGGAGTTATTATACCAACGCAAAGATAACTTTACTTATGCTTTACGTTAGTTAAGCTTTCAAAGGTGCTTGCAACATAAATTGTAAAGCACGAGTCCGCCAGCCTCCGTCCGGCTCTCAATATCGATGTGATTCAGTTCAGTTATACATTAGTTGTTCATTCGTATTAGGTATGTGAGCACGGGCATAGCCACTCGTCGCAGGTAGCGAAACAGCAGCGGGGAAAGAGACAAAATCATTGGTTTAACGCGGCTACATTTTAACACCGGCAATTTAGACCGGCCCGGTGGACTTTCTTTCAACCCCGCTACGAGCCGTTCGCTCAATCAATACAATAACCGAACCTAAAGACATTGTGACGTCCATCTTTATATGATTTAACGGCCATTTTGTCTCGTTACTCGGAAACAAAGAGCGTTACGTCAGAAACAATTGCACCGTCGCATTCTACGCGAAAAATTAGCCTTAAAACGTGTGCGATACGTGTATGAAATGGGTTTTAACGGCGGGTCGGCGCATCGGTTAGGCTTTGAGCGGTCGGGGACGCGTCGAGCTTGTAATCCGCGATCAAAATGGAAGCCGTCGGCCATCTTAGGTCTGCCGCGAGCGAGAGAGCGCGGTCCGCATCGGGAATTTGGGAAATTGGTGTTTTTTCTGTTGTAAAGAGAGCAGTATATATAGAGGTCGGTAGGCAGAGGACAGCAGCGCGGGGGGAGCGATCTCCGCACAGGCAAAGCGGTGTGAAGGGAAAGAACTAGCCGGCACGCGCGGAAAACTGTCGCGAGATATATCCCGAGATATTTCATTCATCAATCATATTAAAAACATGTTTTTTATTATATATATTTAAGTAAGAGGTGACTGGATGTTCGATTTTATAAAATGTATTATAATAAATAAATATACCTTCGAAATAGTTTATTTGCCTATTATAACTATATTGTTACAAATTGATTGAAAAAACTGGTTACAAATATAATTATATTAACGCTCCCGTGTACACGTTATTGCATTTGCTTTTATTATTTAATACTAGCTGTTCCCCGCGATTTTACCCGCATAAAATTTAATTTCATTGGCTGTTTTTCTGGACAAACGCGTAACGTATGTGCTAATCCAATTAATAACCTATCTTTGTGGCAAATTTCATCCAATACCGTTCAGTAGTTTTTGGCTTTAAGAAGAACAAACATTCTCATAAATTTTCACATAAATAAGTAAGTAGGAATCATTTCACATACTAGTATTACTATCGATAGTGCCATCCACAAGGACGCGTCCCACTATTCTTTCTTACAGTTTATAGTGTACGTGTGCAACCTTCCACAAATTTTGAGTATTATCGGTACACACTGAGTATAGTAATATAGAGTACTCACGCGCATTACAATTAATAGAGTCAGGTCATTCTCCCCGCATGCCACGACCCTCTCGACTTGTTGACCCTCTCGATTTGGTGGAGTGCGTCTTCGTGGATGGCACTATCTATTCTATAGTAACATTAAGAATATGGGTACTAAGGGTAGACGATGAATTTCCTTTTTAGCAATTTATTTTTGAATGCCACAGAGCTAGCAAACAAGCTTACGGTCGGCCTGATGGTAAGCGGTTACCGCCACCTATGGACGCTTGCAACCCCAGGGGTATCCTGCAGGAATCTTTTTACACTCTTTCTTGAAGAAATTCAATTAAGTCCGAATAAAGTTACTACAGTATAATTTTAATGCCTTAACCAATGAGTGCTAGCACTGAAATTAGGACCTTGAATACTTGATCCTAATCCGTTAAATATAATAAAAAAAAAATTAAAATGTTGGGCTCGCTCGCTTCGAATATAATCACTAATCTCCGGACCTATCGTCGCACCGCTGTTGCCGTGTGCGCCGGCCACCTATCTTTCATTGCACGTACGCGAGGCGCGGGGGGAGCCGGTCGCCGCGCGGCATACGGAGCCATCTTGCTCGCGGTCGTCGAATTGCTCGCGTCTCTGCGACTCGAATAGCCTTTAATTCGCACTAATTAACAGTTAAAACTAATAAAAACATAACAAATAAGTGCCAAAACATTAAATCAGTGCTGCGGACTGTGTACCAAAAACATTGTTGACATATAACACTGTGTATTGTTGTTTAATGTGTGTGTGCATTTCCAGTGCTAGGTGAGTAGGTAGTCACTAGTCTTTGTGCGCGACAATTATCATTCTGATCGATTCGGTACGCGCGGGGGTGTGTAGTCGGCTCGTTTTATATCTTTTGTTGTTTTGTAACGCAACCAAATCAATAATTTTAGTGGCGGCTCGGCTAGCGGTCCTCGCGCTCTTACAAATCCTTTACATCCGAAGCGGTGTTTAACGGTGTACTTACCCACTCAGTAACTGTATTCCAATCTCACTATTTTATCGTGCATTGATTGGAATAGCAAACGTTAGACTTGCCAAAGTTTGTTCTGACAAGCATTCGATAATAATCCCGATAGTAACAGTGATAAGTGAATTCTCCCGGTTACGGACAGATTCGAGGTATCTATTCTATTTTTTATTAACAAATCCAAGCTTTATAAACAACTTCTAATACAGCTTTACTTTAATAGTGTCGATTACTTGCTAGTAAGTGTAAGTTATCTAACGCGGTTGCTTAACACAAAACAATGAAGTTTAAATAACTCTTTTAATTAGTATTTAAGTACAAAAGTAGGTTAGTATAGTAGACGTACTATACTAACCTACTTTTGTTCAAACCTCAGTAAAACTTCATATTATTGTCAATACCTTTGTGACTCAACAAAAAACGATCTCACAATGATTAATTACCGAACGAATTATTCGAACAGTTTACATTTCTACAAACTATTACAACAGGCTAACCTAAATGTATCTATATGTACATGACAGACAAAATACTTTTGTATGCAAATGGACTTTTTTATTATCTAAAATAAACCTTGAATAAAAAAGTACATACTTGGATAATAGTCATATAAGTACCATTGTAAGTACCTGAGTCTGTAGATAATAGAGATGTTATTAACAGCCTGTACTTCAGTAATTGCTAACGTATAGTTTAAACCTACCTATTAGGTATTTAAGTATACATACTACACCTTCAGTAGCTCCAGAGCCGATAGCCGAGCTATTGAAATGAGTAGATTACTTCAGAATTCGTTTGAGAAATAACTTTCGGTCGCTTGTAGTCCGCTGACAGACAAAAGCGCTCGATCTACCAAGCAGTTATAATAACACCAGTTCGATACATAATATGTGAAATTTACATTTATATCATAATTTTTATGCGTTAAAAATATCTGCTGTCAATCCCGTCAGCTAAATCTTTTCCTCAATAAAAAAATAATCATCCACTGTGTAGGCGCTAAGCTGCCATTGTTACTTGTCAAATTTGGTGTAGATGTTGTAGAAACCACATTTGATTTTAACAGTAACAAATGAAAGTCATTTGACAAATTTATCAATACATTTACGTTATAAACGTTTGTAATATATAAATAAACTTGACAAGGTCAGGAATATTATCTTTCATTCATTAATGATTCTGTCCTACAAAGGAGGTTTCGATATTATATACGCTTTCGTTCCTTTGATAACGCACGTTGCATCACTCTGGGTGATAAGATGTGTAGATTCAAACAAAAACATTGACAAACGTAATTAAATATAATATACGGGTTTGTCGTAGTGTCATTAGTAAGTTAAAACGTCTACATTAAGAAGGCGGCCAACGCCAAAACACCACGAATAGTCGTAATGGCGGATACGTAAGCACAACGAGCATGAAATAATTGCATTCGTTCACGACCGCGCCTTGTGAACGGCCTCTCTGGCTTCATATTAGTAGCTACATGTATAATGTAAGTATACCTACTTAAACAAAGTAACTGCCTATCGTATATTATCCGAACACGTGAACTGTGTGAACGCGATCACCGGCCCCGCTCTGTTTCTGCGTTCATCTCGAATTTGTCGCGTTGCATTCCACAGACAAGACGGGTCATCGTTGTTTTTTTTTACCGACATTGGCTCGAGGTGCTCCAGGCAACCGCCTATTATGCGACCAGGCGAGAGCGTCAGTTTCCAACATCAGTAAACGTAATTACGAATGTCGTCCATAAACCGTCGGGTTAGCTTTTAAATGCTGATTCATCGGTCGTTATGCGGTTATGGCTCGTGAGATGTTATCTCGCTGGACTGGCGAATGTTTTTTCGACAATGACTGATTATTTGTTTATTGTGAGTAAAGAAAGAAAAAGCGCCGCAGGTTTCATTTTGCTTAGATATGTTGGTAAACTTGACTGTAGGCAGAGAGAGTAGAGCGCCAGTTCTCTCTCGATTTAAAATAACCAGCTATCACCTATTATTTACTATCTACTAGTTGCCACAATAATGGTCCCACGGGAGTTTTTTCGGGTTAGAAAGTATCTCAGGCTATTTTCTGTACCCCTAATAAGGTATGTTTATGCAAAATTGTATGATGATCGGTTGCGTAATGACGTGAAATCGTAACAAACAGACGTAACGAGTTTCGAATTTATAATATTAAGTAGTTTGGATATTGATCTTTTGGTCGACTTTATATTGAGATATATGTATATTTTTTCAAAGTATGACATAATGTCACTTAATATGCCGCCGGATTCAAGTATTTAAATATTTTATAGCATATTTTATCTATTTTAGATGTATATAACTGAGATACAGGATGCTCCAAATTGACAACGATTTTAATTTCTATGCTGACCCTCATGGTTTAACTCGCGTTTAATTAGTTATTTTTGAAAGTTTTTAAACGTTTATTTTTTATTTTCGCGTTTGTCATATTAGTCAATTGCCAGTAACAAAAAAATTTGCTTGGCAGATACAAATAACGTAACAATGTTTCCAGTAACCACTGTTTAGTGCGCGCTACATAATCTTAAAGTCCACTTAAAGCGAGCCACTGTGTTCGAACACAGTGCACCTCTCCCGCTGAGTTCACAGGTTCACAGCAACTGATTTCTTACACTGTGTCACAGTTGTGTTGTTGGAAAACATGATAGGCCTTGTCCTCGATAAAAGTATGGAGATCGTTGCAAGCATACATTATGTACATTTATTAAGCATCCTATTTAACATATGATTTAAAAACTATAGTATCAACAGACTTATTTTTATCTGCACTTCGCTAAAGAATAACTTTTAAACTGGAGAAGTTTTAATAGTGTTAGAAAGCCGTGGTGGCTAGTGGTTCGGGTAGTTGCCTGCGACACAAAGAGCGCAAGCTCCCATCCCAACTGTATGTACCACTGTAACACCACGAGCTTTACGATGAAGGAAAAACTCGAGAGGAAACCTGCATACGTCTGGGAAGCAATTCAAAGGCGTAGGTATAGTCGTGCTTGAGTAACGGCGATGGACTCGCCATCTGTCACGCTGTCACCTAAAATATATATCTCTGCCGGAAAGTGGGTGTGTGGCTATTACCTCTGCCTACCCCTTGTGGGAAGGCGTGAGGATATATATTTTTTAAGTTTGAATGGGAATCTTTAAAATCACTTATCAACTGAACTACCAGTAGCCGTGTGGATCAAATAGTAGCCTACATGTTCAATATTGCAGGTTGAATTCTCGAACCAAACACTTCTACAAAATTACATTTAAATGAGTAGATTTGAACAAAGCATGGGAACGAAACCGGTGGGCACTGGGCATGTATGAAGAGATAGATGTGGATGAAGCGGAAGAGGTATGCAAGTCCTGAGAGAACTTGCGCCCTACTCTCTACCCGATCAGGATTTGATTTGAAAGCAACGAAAAAAGTTCTGCTTAATTTCAGGCCGTTTCTGTCAAGTGACTATATTCTGGACATTCCATGAATTTGACCGTGTAGGTTTACTGGCACCAGTAAAAAGATGCCACTGAGTGCACGTCGGTGGAATGTCATGTTTTTTTAATGGAAGAATAAATACATGTAAACAACCAAATTTGAAACGCAATAAAAATTCCTTGAATTAAGCCGAGAGCTCTTAAAAACAATTGTTCGAGTTTCATTTGAATTTTGTATGAAGAAAAAAACGGAAGGTTAAAAAGCCGTTTCTTCTCTTATTATGTTTGAATTTGGAAACGGTGGTTTATTTTTTATTGTCATAATAATTATAATATATCCTCACGCCAACAAGGGTCCCCTAAGGGGTAGGCAAAGGTGTATAGGTAGGTGCTAACGTGGCAGTCCCTCGCCGTCACTCAAGCATTATATAATACGTAAGATTTTATATATGTACGCCTTTGAATTGCTTCTCAAGCAGGTTTCCTCTCGATGTTTTCCTTCACCGTAAAGCTGGTGTGACTAATCACTGTACTTAAGTTGAGAAAAACTCATTGGTATAGTCGGGATTCGATCTTGCGACCTTTGCGTCGCAGGCAACTGCTCGAACCACTCGGCCACCACGGCTTTATTAATTAAATTCGTGAAATAAAAAAAACTGTTTTTGGGTTGTATTATTTAATATTTTTCTTTAGTTGGGGCGATTTTTGTTTTTATCATTCGTCAAAAGAAAATTACTAACGAATTTAATTTGATGTTATTACGTCATTATCATTATTTGGATATTAGATGGGTACCTAATAACGGTAACTCCTTATGTCATTTATTTGCAAAATAATTACGGACGAAGTCGCGGGCACAACTAGTAATAGTATAAATGGATATGAATGTAAACGCCACACGACATGTATGGATTCTTAGTAATCTAGATAAACTATTCAGTCTGTGACCTAGATTTGCCTCCCAGTAGCTATTACACCGACGGAATTGATTTCATGTAAGCAATCGGGCCATTGATATCTTCGCTTAATAGATGCTTACACTTCCACGCCTAAAGGGGTAGGCAGAGGTGGAACAACACCCGTTTTTCGACGAAGAGGTTTTTATGCTACAAGGTGGTAAGGTCTGCCTGATGCATCTGCGTAAGCGGTTACCGCCGCCTACACTTGCAACACCAGGGGTACTGCTCGCGTGTTGCCGACCTCACGCCAAGTCCCTAACGGGGTAGGCAGAGAGTATAGAGCGCCAGTTCTCTCTAGACTTACATACCTCTTTCGCTTCGTCCACATTCATCAGTCTCTTCATACATGCTCGTCGGTTTACTTTACTTTACTCTCTAGGGAATATGTCAACGGGAGTTCATTTCTAAGCCTGACATTACAGCCTTTCGCGGAAGGAAACTCCATTCGAGACAATTTTGGTTCCAAAGTGGTGGAATTAATTACCTGCCTATGGCGAGACGAGAGAGAAGGCATATTTATATCTGTAGTTCATCGCAGTTACGCAAGCATACTTACTCCATCTTTGAATGTTTTCTCAAACGTAAGACCTCACGTGAATTTTTCCTTCACTGTCGAGCTGGTGATATGATAAACCATTGTAGGTAGGTACTTTAGTTGCAATGTTGACTATATAGACCTCATCCTCACGCCTTCCCACAAGGGTCCCCGAAGGGGTAGGCAGAAGTGTATAAGTTATATCCACACTTTCCACTTTCCGCCAGAGGTATTTTAGGTGCCAACGTGACAGATGGCGAGTCCATCGCCGTTACTCAAGCACGACTATACATACGCCTTTGAATTGCTTCTCAGACGTATGCAGGTTTCCTCTCGATGTATTCCTTCTACACTCGTGTTTTATTCTTTAAATAAATAAATATCATGTGAAAACAAAGGAAAGAATCCGCAAAGGCCCACCATTGGGCACATAATTTATGGAATGGGTTTTCTAAAAAGTGAAACGTAGTGGTTTGCAGTTTGATATCTGGGTCGCAAGTCACTGGCTGGCGTTTACAATAGCGTATTGAGTTTATAACGTGTACTTAAAGTGGGTATACTCGACTGCAAATCTTGTAAAGAGTGGATCCTCAGTCTTGTCTACATTATACTTCGCTGTCTTATCCATACTAATATGATCAATGAGAGAGGCTGTTTTTTTTAAATATTTTAATACGCTAATTGCTTTATGTATCTATATATTGAAGTAGATTTTTTTTGCAGTATATAGCCTTATTCTTAAACTTATAAGACATATAATCGCACGTTTGGTTATTTTCAATTTAACGGCGGGAGAAAGTACAGGACGCTACTAGTCTAATAATACAATATTTTACATTGATGAAGCGAAAGAGGTCTGTAAGTCTAGAGAGAACTGGCGCTCTATACTCTCTGCCTACCCCGTTAGGGACTCGGCGTGATGATAATCACTCTGTTGACAACCTTATCAGCGTCATGGGGCGCTGTGATGAACAGTCATGACGGCAACAATATAG
>JACCPG010002822.1:0-21628 GCA_016069955.1 Drepana arcuata | reverse complement strand
ACGAAAGCGCAGAAAACCATTTGGTTAATATCCAAAAAACAAAAAACATTCCACGATTCCCAAAGCAAGAAGGATTGATCCATGCATCCCCTTCCTGGTCTGAATCCACCTTGGGATTCCCCTCTGGGAAAGGTTTCCGAAAGGTCCTAAGCCTTTCGGTTCGCTCTTGCAGTCTAATTGTCAAGATCTTATTACAATATGTATAGTTAAAACATGAAAACAATTTCAATAAGGCATTTGCTACAAGCGTTGACAGCAACACTGTTACACCTCTGCATGACCTACTAGGTAAGGTATACAAATAAATGTTAACTTATTTTCGAAATCAAGTTATTTTAATTAATTAAGGCTTCTACTAACTAAAACAAGCATGTGTTGAATATCCTAAACTTTTTAGTGCAACGAATGTGTTAAGAGGGCGCAGCGTCGCCTGAGGGCGCAGCGGGCGGCGAGGGGGCAGTGACCTGCGCGGGGTCGTTGGCCTGCGCCGACTCCATGGCGGAGGCGAGGTCGTCGTCCTCGTCTTTGCCGTACAGCTCGGGGTAGTGCCCCATGCACTCCTGCATCACGCTGAACTTCTCATAGCAATCGCTGCCCTTGGGCTCCGCATCGCTGAAATCAATTGTATCTCACATTATTTGATGGTACTCCACAAACACCATTACTACAATAGTAAAATTGTGATCACTTAATAATGATCAGCAAACACCAACAACCACACATGTTACAACTCCATTGTTTATTACAATGATAAAAAAAAATTACAAATGATTGCAGTTATGGACAAGTTATATACACATCATCATGTCTTCCCTTCATGAGTCCCTTATGGGGTATATGATAGGCTGAGAGAGAATAGAGCTCTGCGCATCTCTAAGCATTCAGACCACTATCATTTCATTCCCATTTCTCAGTCTCAGATATGTTCAAGCGGGATGGGAAGTATAGAAAAATAAAAAAAAAAACAGCATTACTGCTAGTAATAAAGATAATGGGTCCATGTCAGCGATAATGGTCAGTAAACATCTGAGCAAGACCGCTTGAGTAGCTGCCTACAACGCGCCCAACATAATTTTTTGAGCCCACTTTATTGGACAGTATTGAATCCTGGGTAAGTCAGAGGAGGCAAGAAAAATGGAGTAGAAATTACATTTTACATTAGAGAATGACTCTTTTGCAAAAGATTTTAGTTCTAATCAGCAAAATCTGATTCGCATAGCAACAATAATATGAATTACCTGTAATGAAAGCAGGAAAATGCATCTCGAAACTGTGTACCACACGGTCCTGTGGCCATTCCACCCAGGCAGGGACAACCCCAGTTGATGGAGCCGTCCGGGAGGATCAGACCCGGGGCCGGCTCCGGCTCGGGCAACGTCACCTTGCTGGGAGTACTGAGCTCCTCGCGCGACGCTATTATCACCACATCCTTGCCACCCTCTCCCATCGAAAGTATAGACCTCGCTGACATCGCAACTCCAATCTAAACAGTGTCAACTGCAGATGAGAGCGAGACTAGCCGGCGACACAGCTCCCGGTCGGCACGTCTAGCGGCTCCAGTCACAGATACCTGTAACATAAGTGGCGCTTAAAGCAGGGCTAGTAGCGCAGGCGAGTGGCGCAGCGGCTGCAGGCGCGTGGCCAGCGCCAGCGCGGCGCGCACGCGGGCGAGCGCGGCGGCGGGCACGCGCAGCACGGCGCGCGCCGGCCGCAGCGCCACCACGTCCAGCGCCAGCGCCGCCGCGCCACACTCGCCGAACAGCGCGCGCACCGCCTCGTCTACGGCGCGACGCACGCTCAGCGCCTCGCCCCCACACCTGTGCGACTGCCCGGTTACTACCATTGCGCTCTTCTTGATACATCAACCTATCGCAGGTTCACTGCGTCTGCATTTCGCTACGATGATTGACAATTGAGCTACGATGCCCTTTATCAATTTGTTTCCCAATAACTGAAATATTAGAAAAGTTGCTACTTACTGGATTTCCAAATATATGTAACTCATCCGCAGTTCTGCGGCTCCAAGATATCAACACTCTAGGGTTCCGTTGATTGTAATGAGTATGCAATATGCCAAAACAACGTTAGACACTCTATCGACCGCAACTAGCTGGATTCCATAGCATACAATATCATATTATTTATTAATTAACTATCAAAATCACCTTACATTAATGTGATTGGATTGACAGAGGTTAGTTTAAAATCATTTGTTACTATTACTGTCAAATAATAGCTGTCACTTTGACTTTTATACTTCTATACTTCCCTTGAAAATAGGCAAGAGTCAAAAAACATTCTCCCCAAATATGTAATAGTAGAAGCATAAATGTGTAATAACTTAATGGTGTGTTCCTAAAGACTGTGGCAAAGTGAGTTTAAAGAAAAGACACCTGCAAAATATGGGTTATAGCTACCATGAGTTAGTTTTCTGAACAAGGCACAAACAGCATTGAAGAGAAGAAGACAAAGAGATGAACTTTTATATACAGGTTCCCTCGAGGTCCGAATCCGAAAGTATTCACGTTTGATAATAATTCAAGGACATTTTGCGGAATGAGCACAGTTACCCCCAAAGATTACAATGTTACCCCAACGCTTAGCCTATGGGGGGCGTCCATAAATTACGTGAGATGCTTAAGGGGGGGGAGGGGGTCGAGTCAAATCTCATCTAATCTTACGTTGAAGAGAGGGGATCGGCAAATATCACGCAATTCTTTTTCTGATTAAACAAAAAAATATATACTATTTTGGTCCATGTAATCCAGATTGAACATGCGTAAGATTTAATCTTATAATTAAACTCTCAGCAATATTGATTACTAGTCTTAACTAGTCGTAAATAAAAGCACGAAGCAATTTTTTTTTTTTTACAATAAAAATCCAACGCGTTTACGTAAGAAACCCACATGTTGAAAAATCTCACGTGAGATTGGGTGATGGGGAGGGGGTAGAATAAAATCTCACGATATCTCACCAGGGGGGAGGGAGGGACAGAAAATTAAACAAAAGACACCTCACGTAATTTATGGATGCCCCCATACGGGTCTTCTCTGTACCGGAGAGTGCGCGCAACCCAGTAAATAGAAACACCGATAGACATATGCCGGTGTCGCTAATGATACCACTAACCAGCGCGACTCGACGCCCGCTCACGACCCGAACACGCAAACCTTAAAATCTACTTTTGAAATGATAAAAATAACGTGTGTCAAAAGCTTTTAGCGTGTATTTATTAGTTGGAAACACGTAGGTAGCGCCCGCAGGCTATTGGCGCGCGTGTGTATGCGCCGCGCACTGCGCGTGCTAATGGGACACTTTTTAGCAATGTTGAGCAAATTCCTGGCCAGCCTTCACTCCGATGGCGGCCAGCAGATTTAATATTTTTAAATAATACACTGACATTTGAAGTTCAGTGAAAAACTGAGTGAGCAATGTTACCCGCATTAGGTGTAGGTTTTAGGAATATGTTGCTCTCTCGACGGTTACCTTCTGTTGAGTTACCGGTACTTCAAGCAATACCTACAGTACCAGTATAATTATACATAGCTATAGGAACAATTAAGAAAGAAAAACCGTGGTGGCTGAGTGGTTCGAGCAGTTGCCTGCGATACAAAGATCGCAAGTTCGAATCCCGACTGTACCAATGAGTTTTTCTGATCTTAAGTACAGTGATTAGTCATACCACGAGCTTCACGGTGAAGGAAAACATCGTGAGGAAACCTGCATAGGTCTGAGAAGAAATTTAAAGGCATATGTATAGTCGTGCTTGAGTAACGGCGATGGACTCGCCATCTGTCACGTTGGCACATAATATACCTCTGGCGGAAAGTGGGTGTGTGGGTATTACCTATACACCTCTGCCTACCCCTTCGGGGACCCTTGTGGGAAGGCGTGATGAAATTTATATTTTTTAAAGAAAAAACCTTAGTAGATCAATATGATATTAGATAGTCAGTTACGGACTAAGACTAAACAATACTAGGTACCTACTTTAATTGATACCGGAGCGAGTTATTCGCTCGGCCGCCGAGAGATGGCGCCGCACAAACGGCAGCAAGATAAGTTTTAAATTGAAATAAGGACGGGGCTCTAAATGCCCGACGCCGGGCCCAGCGTAGGTTTATAGTTCGTAAAATTTCGTAGGATCCTTTAGATATAATGTTATTTCATTTAAATTTTCCCTTTACGAGTCATTGTATTGCAACGGAGTTTGTAGGGACTAAAAAAAAACAAAATGGATTGTGCACAATATATTAAACCTCCATATACTTCTGCAGCCCGCACTTGTCATGAAACAATTACTCAGAGAAAACGATCCAGGGCAGGCACTCGACTGCGCCGAGCGGTCGAGCGGATACGTGAGCCGTGGTGGCCGAGTGGTTCGAGTAGGTAGCCTGCGATACAAACCTGCGACCCGACCGCACCAATGAGGTTTTCTGAACTTGAGTACACTGATTAGTCACACCGCGAGCTTTACGGTGAAGGAAAACGTCGAGAGGAAATGTGTATACGTCTGAGAAGCAATTCAAAGGCTTGAGTAACGGCGATCGCCATCTGTCACTTTGGCACCTAATACCTCTGGCGGAAAATGGGTGTGTGTGTGGGTACTACCTATATGTGGGTCTCCCCCTTCGGGACCCTTGTGGGAAGGCGTGAGGATATATATATATAATAATAAAATTTCGGTATATATAATATTATAATATTCGGTATAAATAAATTAATTCGGTAATTTCACTTGTTTGTGCTAAAAAAAACAGCTTTTGTTATTTGAGCAAATATATTATTATATTAGTTCCGCTTAGTGATGTTGGACTACCGCGGAATCTATAATGAGGTCGCAATGAGGCCTGAGCAAGGAGCGGGCAGGGCCTGGCCCCGGCTGCGGCTGCGGCTGCGGCGGAGGCCGTAGTGATAGCGCCGTATAAGCACTCCGTGCTTGTTGCCAGCCATTCACAGTTACGTGGGATTGAAGCACTATTATTTAAATCTAGATGTAACGAGGGCAAGTACGTATACTAATGTGCCCTCCATGTACCCGTGTACCCGTGTACCCGTGTACCCGTAGCTGCGCGCACCCGCCGCCTTCCAAGCCTTCGCCTGCCCTCGTCCAATGTGCTCATGCACTGCATATAATTGTTCTGCGTGTCCTCCAGGTGCGATATGCCTCGCCACCGCCCGGCTACATTGATACTGATGCTGATGATTCATCTCTCCGGAAACGTTATATTGGCCACATTTACTAGGATCTTTGTTTACTATTACTGCGACAATGTTCTTTCTTGTTTATTAAAATGGTTTCTGGATAATTTCAAAAAACGCATGATACACGTGACATTACTATACTAGTACAATAAATATAAGAGGACAATAAATGGTCCCGCCGAAAGCACAATCTTTAGCTGAGGGCACTAGGGTACACACACACATAACGCACACGGTTTCATACCGACTCGAGGCGACAAGGCGATATTGTAACTTTTACCGTACCTGGTGGTGCGGCGCGATGCCCTCGCCGGCCAGCCGAGCCCAATACTGGCACCAGCTCACGAAATAATTAGGAACTAGTATCCAGTACGATGTCCCCGGCCGAGCCGCTGATGACGTCACATTAGGTAATGTAATGCTGTCACTCGAACTATGAAATACATTGTGCATAATCACGCCTCTTTCCCGTAGGAGTAGGCAGAGACCACTTCCTTCCACTTGCTACGATCCTTACATACTTCTTTCGCTTCGTCCACTTTCATTATTCTCTTCATACTGTGGAATAAGAAAACTATATACGCATGTGGGTGATATCTGACTCAGATCCAGGCGCTCAATCATCCAGCAAACAAGGTTGGTATCTGCCCCTGGGCAGTGCCAATACCCCACAGGCTCTGCACCAGCGCTCGGACTGGGGCATTAGATGTTTAGTACTAAATATTTGCTACCTTTCGAACATAACACCAAGAAATACTTTTTCAAATAAGAGAAATGTGTAATGAGCGCGCACCAACACACACATATGCACACCCACACACACACGGGCAAGTAACAGTCAACAGCATAGGCTTAGGTACATATGCCTGTACAAGGTGAACAGCAGGAATTGTGCTCTGAAGCACCGTTAATTGAGCCGGGCCGCGCACTCAACGCTTATTTGTACAAAAAGCAGCAAACAGCGTTAGCTCCAAACAGGCCCACAAGAGTGTGCGGCGCACAATCAGCTCTATTCAACGCGAGCCTCAACTGTTCAAATATCCGCGCTACGTACAATACAGGCATGCGCGGGCGCAGTGGAGCGCCCATCGACCCATCGCTCGCGTATTCGCTATCTGCCGAGTGCCAACAGCCAGGGTCGGGACGAATGTTGGGCCCGCCCGCCAATGTCGGCCGTCCATCAATCACGCCGCCGTGAGCTCGCCTCGCCGTCTCACGCGGCGTCGACTGCCCCTAGCGAGCATCAACCTCCGCCGCTGCAAGCGGGCAGACACATGTGTATGTATACCATACATAGTACATACCTACAGGTATAAACTTTACATGTGTATTGGTGTTTGGAGCATTATTCTCTATTGCGGATCTGTAAAACTTTCACGGAACAGTCTCTCAAATTGCCTGAATGTATTTAATACCGCTTCGCCTATCACCGCTCGGCACCTGTAATTCGACGCTACTGAACTCCTACGAAGCCTACGAAGTATACATTTATGTACATACATACAAACAAAAGAATTATAATTATAATATAAGAATAAGACGATCTCATTGGAACCAATAGTCCAGCAAATATGCAATAACCAACATGACATTATGCTAAAATGGTTTATAAGTTTATATTGTGATTCCTAGTATTCATAAGAAAACAAACAATTTACAACAAACAATAACAAACAGAGGACTTTTTATTTATTAGCCCTAGCCCCGGCCCCTAGCCCCGGCCCCTAGCCCCGGCCCCTAGCCCCGGCCCCTAGCCCCGGCCCCTAGCCCCGGCCCCTAGCCCCGGCCCCTAGCCCCGGCCCCGCAGTCGCAGCCCCGCAGCCAGGGAACTGTATCTGCACCGGCCCCGGCTGACGGACACGCGTTATATTTATGACTAAACGGCGATACGTCCGCGGAACCCTGCGGATGTGCGGCATTAAGCGCCGCTCCCATGTTATAGCACACACTATGCCGGCCTCCCGGCGCTCCGACGTGGCGAAATGATTCTACCCACTACGCTATATGGATTATACTAGTCGCACAAGTAAGTTTGCTACGGTGCGGTCACAGTTGCCTGCGGTTCGTATGCTGAATGTGTGTTTAAAAGGAGGCGGGCAGGCAACCCTCATGACGAGTTCTAGAGAAACTTCGGTATAAGTACAATGCAAAGCGAACACTCGGCCGGCGCACCCTCGCACAGGCGGCGGCCGCGGGAGCTCGCTCTGCTTCACACACTTGGCACACCCTGGTGACGCACGGCCCTCTGAACAATCCTTACACACACCCGTCGGGCACCAGCTAGGAGGGCGCGAGGGCCGTGTGTCCGCGAGGCCTCGCCGAGCGATCGGCACCTCAATAAACACGCTCAAGGCGGCGCAGATGTGTGCGTACATCGCATTAGGGCCATTCGATTCGGCTTCGCTAGCGACGGGGCCGGCCGCCATCGTGTCATGCCTCTATCTATAGTCAGCGTCATGACAAACAAATATTGCTCGTGTCTCATTACGCCCAGGCTAAGTGCCCGTCACCCATCCAAGAACTGACCGTATGCGACTACTTTCGCCCCAATATCGGGCAGCGAGCCGGCAACGGACAAGTACGACCGACAGGCTGTAGCACTCCGCTCATCATCAGTCTCGAAGACTCCAACGGACGTATAATTAAAAAGCATGGACCCTGGAAACGCAACTGTTTGGCACCCTGTGCCTGCAATACACATTCAATGCGTCACGTGGGCAGTCGACCCCGGGCCAGCGCCGAGTACCAGGGGCGCATGCCGCGGGAGGGGGCCGCGTTCACACCGGAGCCGCGTAATGGCCGCGTGGGCTGCGATTACACCGCACGCACTCGGCTCGCTAAACACTGTTATCCAGTGTTATCGCCTACTACGCAACTATTATTCCATATTTCACCTCGTTACCGAGCTTTCAGATGCGTATCGCAATGGACGCTCCGGGTGCCTCCCACCGACCGTCGCCGGCGAGCACGCACTGTCCGCTCGCCGAGGAGGCCGCTGTGAAAGGATGCGTGATAGCATCTAAGAGAGATCATTGTTGTGTCGGCGCCTCACTCGGCCCCACTCGGCCCCACTCGGCCGCGCCGCACATTATTTACTATTTGCTCTGCCTTCCCGGGATTACTGCCGTGTATGTAATTACCCACAGTCCCCGTCGCTGCGCGCCTAACGGCCAACTGTCTGCGTGCCGCCGTGTCCGCCGGCGCTGAGCACTGGAGGCCTCAGCCGGCCGCTACACGTGGCTGTCGTACTCCAGTCGTGGCGTCGCGCTGCCCTTACGGCCGCATAAAAAGTAATGTAAACACACGAACCCCAACCGCGGCCGCTGGCGGTGAGTAAACACGCGCTAATGTACCGCCGAGTGACGCCGCCACATCATACTCGGCTTCCTGCGCGAGCGACGAGTCGCATTCCTAGTTCTATTTCCTGGTACTCGTGAGAACATTCCCTCGATCGGAACTAAACGGTCCAACGTAGCGTCGATTGTGCAAATCGACCCTCGCCTTTGGCTCGGACCGTGGCTTTCCTGCCGCGGGCGACCTCGTTCGAGCACCAATAAAATCGATTGTGACTTCACACTTTTTATAACTGAGAAAAAGATTATTTCCCGCCGCGGCCTCCGCGTGGCATTAGCTCCACAGCCGGGATGTGGAAAAAACGGAGACTCCGACTCCGCACTCGAGGGCCGGAGGTGCGGTCGCTAGGGCTGCGACCCTACTGACATACTGTGCCCTCGTATGCGGCATTAAATCCCTCATATATTGATTGCTCTCACTAGCCTGGAAATCTTTAACAACTACGAGTATATTCTATATTTTACGGATAACTGTTGGAAAAATAGAAACGTTTCGTGTACAGCCCTGGACGGCAGCCCACGCCGCCCTCGCTCGCTCGCGCCTTATCTGCACTCCGATGTGAACGCACCCGTTGTTTGCACAGTTGAAGAGCATCCACAAACACTCCCAGCTCAACTAAGCCCGCTCTGTTCCTCGCTTTATCGCCGATGGTGGCTTGATATTTTAATGCGCGTGGAGCTCCGTCACTGCGGCCCGCTCCCCAGACAAACACCTTCATTACGCCCCGCCAGCACTCGATGACTACTAACGGCGCTGCATGCCTAGTACCTACGGCCCCAGCCCAGCTCCGGGCCGCCACGCTCCAAGGGCCTAGCATTGTTCCCGGCTATTACTGGCGACGCTGGTGGAGCACGAGCCAGCCCGGCCGCGATACAATCACGTACATGTAGGTACATTGTGACGTAGAGCGAGTCACGAGCTCGCTCCGCCCGTACAATATCAATTGCTTTATGAATGTATCGTGGTGCCCGCGTGCCATTACATTCATTGTAAATTAATCGGTGCACGTTTTACGAAAGTACCATTGCGCTTCGGTGCGACAAGCTACGGGGACCTGCCCTCGCGCAGGGTAGGCAGCTCGTACTGACTCAGTACTGGCTCAGCTTGTGGACGCCCACTGCTGTTCGAGGAGCACTCGGCTACATTCCGCCGCGGCCGCTCGCAAACAGCGCCGCCCCGCTCAGGCAAACACTCCGACCACCACGTGTCCGCCACCACGCGTGCCAGCCGCCTCACCCGTATCTCCACGGCACACGGTATAGGTTGCTACGCGCGAGTTAGCTGCCCCTATTGGGTGGAGCGTTAACTTCGATTCGTGTTCGAGTTGTTAGGGACTCGAGACTATCTACATCTGTATCGAAATGCCACAGCTGTTATGCGCAAATTAAGCCCTTTACGACTTTCATCGACTCGTTAAATGCGATTTCCGTAGAGGGAACCGAATTCAGTAGAGTGGAGGCGGCGATGTACGCTGGGCGAGCCTAATGAGGCGGTCGCTTGGCGGCGGCGCGGTGTCGTGGTAGCGGGCGAGTGTCGGTGTCGAGTGTCTCCGGGGAGGTCGGTGTTTGCTCACTATTCTCGTCAGTGCGACGTCAAAACTCCATTGTGACAATATTTATTCTGGGATATAGCATAATTTGGAAATGCGCCGAGACAAAGTGTCCCTTTGTTACGACCAGTGTGACTACACGTACCGGTCGCATCTTGTAACACCACAATGACAGCACCCTCTCCTCACAGCACACCGCAATACTCACCCCTATACACATAAATTAGAATCGAGTGAAATAAATAATAACTTAATATGCAACATCGTCTCGCATCTCGTTTAACATAAATAAATGTCGCAAGAGAGCGAACTAGTCGTTATACTTACACAAAATGATAATGGCAGCTAGCAGTATGATGAGAGGACGAGACTGCACCCAGTACACTCTCTCTCGGCTCAGGGTGCGTGTGTCGTGTGCTCGGAGCTGGCCCGAGCTCCCCGCTCGGGGCGTTGTGTAGCAATGGTTTGGTCTCCGAGCCCTCTGCTATAGCTTGTGCCCCTCTCCAAAGGCTTCTACGTGAGGCCTCATTGTGTTGCCGCCCACAATACTGTTGTTAAGTATATTAATTGTGTTTAAGTATACGTCCTCATGCCTTCCCATGGACTCTCAAACAGGCACTCACTAAGGGCCAGGCGCAGAGCAGCTGCTAGCGCCCGCCTCCGCTGCCCGTCACATAGCGTCCAAGACGTGTACCTTCACCGATGGCTCGTCAGTGCCAGCGCTTGCAGCGACACGCGCCGGTAGTTCTTAATGCCGACGTCCTGCTACTACGATATCAACGTTCCAAGCCAATAAAAAATATTATAAACGAGCTGTTTGGCGCATCGCAATTTGTTCTTACTGGATGGTCCTTAAGCATAATAATTATAAGCATGCCGTCCAGCGCTGGCGGGGACTACAGCCCGTAACCGGCCCGGCACTGATATGTGTGTGTACTTCCTTAATATTTTCGATTTTTAAAACACTTATACATATATTACTAGCAGTCCCGCCCAGCTTCGCCCGGGTGAAAAAGTTAACCTTCTTCAAACACGATCGCAGCGCCACCTTTCGGGTCCAATAGTGATGTAAGCTATCCTATCTTTTAGGTTGGATCAAACTGCACACGGTGTGCAAATTTGATTGAAATCGGATAAGTAGTTTAGGAGCCCATCGCGGACAAACAACGTGACACGTAATTTACATATATTAAGATTACGTAGTTTAACATTATTTGTAAATGCCAAATATAAATAAATTGCCTACCCGGCGTCAGTGCTAGGATGCACTAGTAGAGGCAGGCAGCAGGCGTCGGCGGCCGGCGACGCATTCGTTTGAAGTGACCGCAGTGTAACAGAACCCCAGCCCCGGCGGATGGATGTCGTTTCCGCGCCGCGCAGCCGGCGAGGGCGGAGCGAGCGCAAATATTCAATATTCCTAGTAAATTGGACCCTGGGAAGCTTGCGTGACTCGCTCGCGTTACAACCCACCGGCCTGGTCATATTACACCGTATACCGGCTGCCATTGCGCGTATCGGCCGAGCCCATCATATATTGATACATTGAAACTGAATGTCCACAAAAGCGCATGAACTACCTCCCGGAGCACTGAGCATAAACGACTCGTCCCGCAGTCCAGCTCCGAGATCACGATAAAAGCTGTTGCTCCATATAAGTGGCATCAGAACACTTGCTATGGGACAGGTATATTTTTTCTGATTTCAGTGTGTCCGAATTTTAGTATAATGGCCGGGCACTCCGCCGCAGGGGTGTCCGTGACGTGCGCACAGAATATGATTGATCGCATCCCTAGAGTTCTCGGAAGGCGGGCTGCTACGGGCGAGGCGCAGCCCTGGTATGGAGGAGGCGCACACTTTTTGTGAGTAGTCACACGAGCCTACACGAGCCTACACGAGCCTACACGAGCCTACACGAGCCTACACGAGCCTACACGAGCCCACACGAGCCTACACGAGCCCACACGAGCCTACACGAGCCCACACGAGCCTACACGAGCCCACACGAGCCTACACGAGGCCGAGGCCGGGACCCATCGGCTGCCTTCCGAGAATGCTCCCATTCGGGCGCTAATCTCCTCGAGACGCTTTTAGCATCGAGCACGCTTCAATGCTGCGGCCGTCGGTACTGGACCACTTGAAGTGTAGCGCATCACCAATCATCGGTTAATAATTAATATACATAATTATACACATTTGACCGGTTAAGGTCGTGGGGAACCCTTCAGCACGGCTTAAGATAGATAGAGTTAATAATCTATCTCCGTGCCAAGTTCTCATCCATATCCGTACATAGGTGATGTGTTGTATTCCATATAAACACCATCCTCATAGAAATCTAATTATACAGCGTATTATTTTAATGCGGTATACTTATATATCTGCACTAGGAGTTTAAGCGTTTCCCTAATGTCGAAAGGGTCCCGGGCTACCGACGTACAAGTGTTATAGGTGTATAGTAGGTACATACATATTTACGTAGAGTATGTATCGTGGGAACAGACGGACAGACACATCACGCCGCAATCAAATGTTAAATAGCTTGTGTTATCTGCGAGGGAATTCGGCTGATGTGTATGTAGTGATGTAGTGCCAGTGACGTCTGCGCGCCATTACTGCGCCGCGCGTAATGCTGCATACTGTGAGGGAACTAGCCGCCGGAGGAATGCATGTAGGTTCGTATGGATATCTACATTCATCAGCTTATTGCAGCACGGGTTGGAGCATATAGTGCAGGAAGCCGCAAGGAACGCGCCGTCGCGGCTGCAGTGCATCACGAGCCCAGCTGCTTGCGCTGAGCAGGTGGATGAGATTGTGGTGTACCTGCGTACCATTGCCCGCGCCGTCGCCGGCCGAACATTAATCGATCAGCGATTCGTTACGAGCGAGTGGATCCTCTCGGCCGCTCCATTACCCAAGTTGATGAAGGCCGCGGGCGACGCTCCACAGATAACGTTACCTGTTACATTTTTTGCAACTATTGAGATGTTTCCAATTATGTCCGTGTCGGGCTCGGAGTTTTTATCGAATCGTGCGATCGCAGCGCTCGGCCCGGATGCCGGGACTAGGGCATAGAGTATAGAATATAGAGTTTAGAGTAGGTATAGACCAATGCAGGAACTCCTGCCGACTGCCCTCCGCGCGCTGGAAGTTGACACAAACAGGGAACAGAACTAATCACTAGGTATCTGGCGCCACATTATTATTACGGGTATGATTGTTTGGGTCGCGCAGGCAAGCTGTCCACTCATGCTTAGTAGTATTTTATTGGGATGTCCTCGGACCACATTCCCAGCGTACCCGCCTACCTGTGTACCTACAAGGTTATGGAAGTGGCATCGAATTGATAGTTGGCATGGCAAATGTTTGTACCGCGAGATATCGTCGAATCCTTCGCTCACATTGTCGGCAGACAGACAGACGGCCCAGCGGTCATCCATCGGCGTCCCTCGCCCACCCCGCCGTGTCCTAGGCCTCCACCGCGCCGGTGCCTCGAGTGCAAATACGAGTATATCTTTGGCTTCATTTGGTAATCCGAGTACGTGCGAACTCTATTGTTTCCCAAAACTAGCTGTTGTAGAAAGTCAATGTAAAAAGTGCAGGTAGTGCTTTGTGAGGAATAGCAAACAGGCCGACATCCGGCCGCGCCGCCGCGGCTGCAGTTGCGGCGCCATTAGTTGGGGCGAGGCCGAGGGCGAGGCCCTCTGGCAGCACTGGGGCACACGGGCAGTGGTGCTCGCTGGGAGCGCTAGGGCTGGCCGGGGAGGGCCGGGGAGGGCCGGGGAGGGCCGGGGAGGGCTAGCTAGCGTCGCCGGCGCTGGCCGTACGCGGGGGGCGGAGGTCCTCACTTAAACATTGATGCCGCGACAGACAGGTGGCCGAGGTAATTGCTACTTAATATAATTATCTAGTCTGTTGTATGTAGTATGATGAGGAGTGTGTAGTAGCACGCTCGGCCGTCGTCGGCCGTCACCATCGTACAATGCTGAAGTACTATACTGGCAATACATAATTGACATCTGACTCGTGGGTACCTAAGCATGGCGTGATGCTGTTGCAACAACGACTTCATGGCTTGTTACGAACGAAGCCCGAGCGGTTAAGTAATTACAGCGAAATTAAAAATGTTATTGGATAAAAATGGCCGTAGCAATTTGATTCATCGATTGAAATTGCAAAATGAGTCAACTCACAACATGCCGTGTAATACTAAAACCTACCTGCATTCGCGATCAAGTCACCATACTGCGCAGCAATGATGTTAGTTTTGGGATACTATATAGTAACATATTTATTTGTTATAAATGCTATTCTGAATAAACATTACAAGTTTGGGTCACAGGAGGTGCTGCCAGTGTAAATGCTCCCGTGGTCAGTCCCCCGAGCTATGTCGTGGTCGCCACGAGCCCAGCAGCCACATCCGCCAGCAGCCATGCCGCCCGCCGCCTGCGCCCTTCTAGTGCCGCCCAAAGCGGGGTGAGGACTCACTAAATGCACCCTTTTTACCCGAGCATGCGGCCTGAAGACGTTTGTGGACGTTTGCAACACCAGGGTTTCGGGGGCATCGCGTTGCCGATGCGGAATGCTTACATACATAATACATATATGTATAATTATACATTTGATGTGCCCGTATATGTGTAAATATTTAAATAAGCTGCTGCCCTTTAACTATATATTTTTGAAATGCTATCTGTTTGTTTGATAAGTTAGGTTTTTATTTTGATCGCAAAATGTAGAACGTAGCTAATGTAATGTTTTATAATATTCGGAGTTACTAATCAAATGTTGACCCCCCGCCGCGGGCACTTTCGTATACGGATGGGTTTTCTGAGATCAAAACTTATCGACGTGCAATAAGTCCGCAGACACTGGCAATACCTGGTACCTAGACCTACCATATCATTGTGTGTTTGAAGCAATACATTGTAACGCGTGGTACATTTGTATTTAGTTCTATACAATGTTGTCAGATGTGTCTGACTAAGGCCCACCGGCCCCCGCCCGCTGACGCTGAGCATTAAACACGTCACTGCGTGAGGCCTGCATGCGTTGTTAACCTTCAGCTCGTGTACAAATTAACTATATTCTATTCTATTCTATCCTATTCGTACACGATAATCCACTGCTCTAGGTCTCAGAAAATATCCTCAACCACTGGATCCCCAAGGATCTGCTAACACACACACACACATGCCTATACATTAATGTAACCGCGGCGTGGATCGCGTGTTTGATCGTATTATGGCATCTTTACAAATCCACCGTGTCGTTAGGGGCCACTTAGCAATTCGCCGCGCAATCTTGTATGGGAAATGAGAAAAAAAAGTCTGTACCTGCACTAGTTTGGCCCTGGGTCCAAGGGCCCAGGCCTCGCTGGGCGCGCCTCGTGCAGTGGGACAGAGTTTGGCCTTAGGTGGGAGCGGCTGCCTCGCTAGGCGCGCCTCGTGCAGTGGGACAGAGTTTGGCCCTAGGTGGGAGCGGCTGCCTCGCTGGGCGCGCCTCGTGCAGTGGGACAGAGTTTGGCCCTAGGTGGGAGCGGCTGCCTCGCTGGGCGCGCCTCGTGCAGTGGGACAGAGTTTGGCCCTAGGTGGGAGCGGCTGCCTCGCTGGGCGCGCCTCGTGCAGTGGGACAGAGTTTGGCCCTAGGTGGGAGCGGCTGCCCCTGCTGCCCGCAGGACAGAGCTGCCCCAGGGTGGGAGCGGGCTGCCCCGCTGGGCGCGCCGCCTCGCAGGGACAGAGTTTGGCCCTAGGTGGGAGCGCGGCTGCCCCCGGGCGCCTCGTGCAGTGGGACAGAGCTTGGCCCCAGGTGGGAGCGCGGCTGCCCCTGCCGCGCCTCGCAGTGCGGGACAGAGTCGGCCCCTAGGTGGGAGCACAGCCACTCCCCGCTGGGCGCCTGCGCAGTGGGACAGAGCTTGGCCCTAGGTGGGAGCGGCTGCCTCGCTGGGCGCGCCTCGTGCAGTGGGACAGAGTTTGGCCCTAGGTGGGACCGGCTGCCTCGCTGGGCGCGCCTCGTGCAGTGGGACAGAGTTTGGCCCTAGGTGGGAGCGGCTGCCTCGCTGGGCGCGCCTCGTGCAGTGGGACAGAGTTTGGCCCTAGGTGGGAGCGGCTGCCTCGCTGGGCGCGCCTCGTGCAGTGGGACAGAGTTTTTTTCTTATGTTGAGTGTCCACTCGTGTGCCTCCGATCAGAGAAAAGCAGCGCCAGCCGCGGTCACACGCCCACAGATAGCCAAAAGCCGAGTTGCTGTTGTACGGTACTGATCATTGTATATGCTCATTTAGATTTGGGTTACATTTCGCCACGTATATTTCCGCCACGTATATTGCCCAGCTTCGCCCGGGTGCCGTAGGTTTATAGAAAGACATTGTGCAATAGTATATAACGTTGGTCCCCAAGGTTCCATTCTGCCATGCCGTATAGGTCTGTAGTCTGTGCTGCTCGTGCTGCTCGTGGGTGGTACAAGATGTCTAATGGCTAATTAAAGCTCAATGATAATGTGCCGCTGGTGAAATGTAATGTCTACAATAGACAATACGAGGGGACCAATCCTATATACACCTATACACATACATATTTATATGTGCATACATTACATACAAACGTGTAATGGTGTTGATCCAACTATACTACGTTAACGGCGTTATTTAATATTATTATCATAATAATAATATATAATATATCCTCACGCCTTCCCACAAGGGTCCCCGAAGGGGTAGGCAGAGGTGTATAGGTAATACCCATACACCCACTTTCCGCCAGAGGTATATTATTATCATCACCCAAATTATTGACAGTCGAGCCGTTACATATACTTGTGTATAATGGCGTGCCATTCGGTTGCCACGTCCGCGGCATACCGCACCGACACCGAGTAATGTCATCAAGCCAAGTTGATGCTCTCATCCCAATAGCCGGCGCGCTCGCCGCGCCTCACGCCATCGACAGCTATTCTGTTATATCGCATATCTATAACTATATATCTTTATACAAATATATAATTATGTACTGTACTGTACGGAGGTGTTCAGTGACGACACTGTGCTCCTCCTAAACGACGGAACTCGAGAATGGTTTAGATTCACAATTGGACCAGCGAAGCTGGGCGGGACAACTAGTATGTATACATATTACTGTTGGAATTGTGTCGCAAAGCAGTATCAAAGTATGTATCCTAATGCTATGAAGAGTGAACAAATATGCGTAGTAACGACCATTCCGGCGAGTTACTGACGACGGCCAGCCAGAGCCCGCCCGAGATGTTCCAGATGCTTGCAGGCGATGGCCATGGCTGGCCTGCGATGGCGGCAAACGCTTGTCCCAGTACCTTGGCGTCGGGAGCAAGAGCGGCGAGCAGCGGGCAGCGAGCAGCAGCAGCGGCAGCGGCAGAGGCAGCGAGCAGCGGCAGCGGGCAGCGGCAGCTAGCACTCGGGCCCTCAAAGGCAAGCCGCCCGGTGCCGACCGCTCGTGACGCGGCGCGTCATTTGCCGAGGAAGCCATTACAACGCTCCCACGCCGCATTTGCCCCATCCGAGTACCTTACTGCCCTAGCAATAGGGGCGACAGTGCCGTGCCGGCGCGCAGGCCTGCCTTGGCGGCCCCGTCTCCACGGAACACCGTGACTACGCGCTCGAATTGCCAATTAACTGACATTAACTAACTTCTGAATGCATCTCTCGCGACACGGAGTACGAAAGGAAATTATTGCGTGATCGTAATCATCGACATAATAGCAGCCTGCCTCCTGCCTCCTGCCTCCTGCCTCCTGCCTCCTGCCTCCTGCCTCCTGCCTCCTGCCTCCTGCCTCCTGCCTCCTGCCTCCTGCCTCCTGCGCTGCACACCGGGACATGCCGAGTCGACCACTATGCGCTGCCGCTCCTTAACTGGCACCTCTGACTTGCTCCATACATACTGACACGGACGGTCTCTTCTACTTACCCTGCTATAAGCTTAGAGCAGGGGCCTACCGACACCCGTGTGGCGATGATCGCTCGACAAAATCCCTTTCTGTTCACGCCCACGCTACCCATTTTATGGCAAACACATTGGGTGCGAAAAAAGTTATGTGGATTTAGTCAGTGGCAGGTCCGCTCCGCTTTAAGTACCTAACACCGTCAGCGTTGCCGGGGTATCGCACTGCACCCAAAACTATGTGTGCCAAACAAAATAATAGTGTTGATTTCGTTCGCTCCAGCACCTCTCCGTGTGTCCACCCGCACCAGTACCGGCTGCTGTGGCGCAGACTGCTATTGAGCAGAGCTACATACAATCAACCGCTCGGGTCAGTGGTGGCTCAGTGGTGGCTCAGTGGTGGCGAGGGTTCCATTCAGAGTCCCACTGTATCAATGTTGGTGTGCGTCCGGAACAAATGCCTGTAGAGCATTCATGTGCTAGTTACGCCGAGTTAGGGACCGAGTCGTCTAGTTATAATGCCCAGACCGGCGACGCAGCGGGACCGAGTCGTCTGGTTATAATGCCCAGACTGGCGACGCAGCGGGACCGAGTCGTCTGGTTATAATGCCCAGACCGGCGACGCAGCGGGACCGAGTCGTCTGGTTATAATGCCCAGACCGGCGACGCAGCGGTACCGAGTCGTCTGGTTATAATGCCCAGACCGGCGACGCAGCGGGACCGAGTCGTCTGGTTATAATGCCTAGACCGGCGACGCAGCGGGACCGAGTCGTCTGGTTATAATGCCCAGACCGGCGACGCAGCGGGACCGAGTCGTCTGGTTATAATGTCTAGACCGCCTAGTATGTAGTACCACTAGCAGACCCGGCCGCGCGCTGCTGTGGCTAAGGTTTTTGTTATATTACATTGTAAATAAATAAATAAATACTTACTCAATCCAGTCAACACACACACATCATCTGTTAGAATCGTTTGTAGATAACAGATAATTGTGACAGTCAAATAATAGACAAATAATTTGAGATGTAAGCTATCCTATCTTTCAAGTTGGATCAAACTGCACACGGTGTGTAAATTTGATTAAAGTCGGTAAAGTATTTAGTAGTCCATCGCGGACAAACAACGTGAAACGTAATTTATATATTAAGAAGATTATAGCTTTTTTCCTCCACAAATGTGAATCGAGATTGTTTGTCGGTGTGTTGGTGTGAGCCCCGCGCAGGCCCCAGGCTGGGCCGCGGCTGCGCTTAATGTACTGTACTACAAACATGCGCCTCGTGTACACTACACATCACTACTGGCTCGTTGATTGGCCACCGATATGGCATCACTATTCATAGTTCATATCGATCGGTTGAGTCAATTGAACAAATCAGAGCCATCTTTAGTATCACCACAAACATGCGCCCAAAACACTACACATCACTACTTCGGCTCGTTGATTGGCCACCCATATGGCATCACTATTCATAGTTCATATCGATCGGTTGAGTCAATTGAACAAATCAAGAGCTATCTTAATGTACTGTACTACAAACATGCGCCTCGTGTACACTACACATCACTACTGGCTCGTTGATTGGCCACCGATATGGCATCACTATTCATAGTTCATATCGATCGGTTGAGTCAATTGAACAAATCAAGAGCTATCTTAATGTACTGTACTACAAACATGCGCCTCGTGTACACTACACATCAGTGCTGGCTCGTTGATTGGCCACCGATATGGCATCACTATTCATAGTTCATATCGATCGGTTGACTCAATTGAAACGCGAGCTATCTTAATGTAATTGTACTACAAACATGCGCCCTCGTGTACACTACACATCAGTGCTGGCTCGCTGATTGGCCACCGATATGGCATCACCATTCATAGTTCATATCGATCGGTTGACTCCAATTGAACAAATCGGGCGAGCTATCTTAATGTACTGTACTACAAATATGCGCCCTCGTGTACACTACAAGGTCAGTGCTGCCAAGGTTTCGTTGATTGGCCACCATAGTGCATCTACTATTCATAGTTCAGCACGATCGGCTGACCCAATTCGGAACAAATCAAGAGCCATCTTAATGTACCGTACTATAAACATGCGCCCGTGTACACTAATATCAGTGCTGTCGCTGATTGGCCACCCCATATGTATATAATCACCATTCATGAAGTTCATATCGATCGGTTGACTCAATTGAACAAATCAAGAGCTATCTTAATGTACTGTACTACAAACATGCGCCTCGTGTACACTACACATCACTGCTGGCTCGTTGATTGGCCACCGATATGGCATCACTATTCATAGTTCATATCGATCGGTTGAGTCAATTGAACAAATCAAGAGCTATCTTAATGTACTGTACTACAAACATGCGCCTCGTGTACACTACACATCACTGCTGGCTCGTTGATTGGCCACCGATATGGCATCACTATTCATAGTTCATATCGATCGGTTGACTCAATTGAACAAATCAAGAGCTATCTTAATGTACTGTACTACAAACATGCGCCTCGTGTACACTACACATCACTGCTGGCTCGTTGATTGGCCACCGATATGGCATCACTATTCATAGTTCATATCGATCGGTTGAGTCAATTGAACAAATCAAGAGCTATCTTAATGTACTGTACTACAAACATGCGCCTCGTGCAATACCTCACACATCAGTGCTGGCTCGTTGATTGGCCAACGATATATATCACTATTCATATAGTTCATATATCGATCGGTTGACTCAATTGAACAAATCAAGAGCCATCTTAATGCAATTGTACTACAAACATGCGCCCTCGTGTACACTACACATCAGTGCTGGCTCGTTATTGATTACCACTGATATGGCAGACATCACTATTCATAGTCTATATCGATCGGTTGAGCCAATTAGAACAAATCAAGAGCCATCTTAATGTAATTGTACTACAAACATGCGCCTCGTGTACACTACACATCAGTGCTGGCTCGTTGATTGGCCACCGATATGGCATCACTATTCATAGTTCATATCGATCGGTTGACTCAATTGAACAAATCAAGAGCTATCTTAATGTACTGTACTACAAACATGCGCCTCGTGTACACTACACATCAGTGCTGGCTCGTTGATTGGCCACCGATATGGCATCACTATTCATAGTTCATATCGATCGGTTGACTCAATTGAACAAATCAAGAGCTATCTTAATGTACTGTACTACAAACATGCGCCCGCTAAAATAATTCGCCATTACAGCCACCTGCGCTGGCTCGTTGATTACACCGATATCACTATTCATAGTTCAGCGCCCGACTTGGTTGAGTCAATTGAACAAATCAAGGGCTATCTTAATGTACTGTACTACAAACATGCGCCTCGTGTACACTACACATCAGTGCTGGCTCGTTGATTGGCCACCGATATGGCATCACTATTCATAGTTCATATCGATCGGTTGACTCAATTGAACAAATCAAGAGCCATTCACGTACTGTACTACAAACATGCGCCTCGTGTACACTACACATCACTGCTGGCTCGTTGATTGGCCACCGATATGGCATCACTATTCATAGTTCATATCGATCGGTTGAGTCAATTGAACAAATCAAGAGCTATCTTAAT